>WOVY01000129.1:0-119439 GCA_013436015.1 Rhipicephalus annulatus | reverse complement strand
AATACAGAAATGAGGTGTGGGCAACTAAGTTCATATTTAGTTCGTTGTAACAATAAATTCACTACGAGTGGTTTGTTATGCAGTTCAGTTGTGTGCTCGCAAACATCTTGTGACAATACTCAGCAACAACTGTTCTTGGTGACAACACGATAATTCAGTACGAGCTCCGCCAACAAAGCCAGCACTAATCGGTGGCCTACTTCTGCAAAGAGAACTGTGCAACCAAAAGTCCACATTAACTTTATGCCCGGCTGAACAGAAGTTAGGCTTATTAGGAAACACAGGTTTGCTGTTTTTAGGCTGAAATATCTATGACGTAATTGAATTGGCTGCAAAATTTGGCCGAATGTTCAAGTTTTCATTCTTAAAGTAAAAATTTATGACTGTTCAAGCATCCTGCACAGACTATTTTACAGAGGGGTTTCAGTGTCGCCATGTTTGGCTATTAAACTTTGTGTTTTATACTTTCACAAGTAAACTAAAAGCGTTATGGTAGACACAAACACATGAAAACGGTCGAGTTGGTGCATACAACGTTTCCCAGCCTTATTGACATCGCAGTTTACGAAAACAAGAAAACAATCAACTTATCAGCCCAAGATAGCGGCACCCACATGTCCTAGGTATAACAGTCAATCCAGAATTTAAAACATGCCTTCTCAAATTTGCAGTCACATATAGTCATCAGGTGTACGCATCATGCACCCATCTGACACCCATGTCAAACACCCTAATGCCCAGGCAGAAACCAATCGACAAAACCCATTCATGAACGTTTTGCATGAAAACAGAACGTCCACCCAACTGTATGCGCCATACCTTTTCTGATGAAGCTTTGGTAATGATTTTCCTTCAGTGAGGCTTCCAGAAAGACCTGGGTGATTGGATGCGTTCTTCCTGAAATCCTGATGATGGGGCGTCGTCGAAGTACTCGGGAACTTTTCAGTGACAGTTGCATTCATGAGAATCACCTGCAGGAGGGAAAGAAAAAAAAAATTAATTGATATCATCTTTCCTTCATGAATTTTGTAACGATACCTTAACGGCCTTTTTTCATGATAGTTTGAAGACAGCACTGCATTAACGGACATTTGAAAATTACAAGATGAAAAAAAATGGCACCAAAATTCTAAAATGAATGAAAATGCAATAATGTTGGCACTTGACAAGAGCACCTGCATCGCTAGTGACGCATGAAAAGAAACGCCTGAGAAAATGCATCGGAACCTGGCCAGAAGGTACATGGGCAGTACAGTGATCAATGCACAGTGTGAAATGCATACCGCATGCAAGAAACATCATACGAGAAATTTTGCATTGAAAAGTGCCTTCTGATAGCTGGTATGCTGGGCAGTGCCCGACAAAATGACCACAGTGTCAATCGAGCTTGGCAAAGCATTACAAATGATTACACGATCCCCCAAAGCAGAAGTTGAGCTTGTTAGATCAGAACTTGTTAAAACACCGCCTAAAAATGATCAATATTTGTTAGGATGAATAGGATTCCTGGGCTTCGGCACGGCACAGCATTCGATATAGCGGATGTTCCGCTGCGTTCCGATTTTCATATACTTGTGCAGCAACATCACACTTTTGCATGAGAAATTTGAGGAAATTTCTGAACAGTTTGATATAGCCAACAATGTGATATATATAAGTTTGAAATATCAAAGATCAACTGTACTACTAGTACTAAGACAACGAGGCTTGTATGAAAAGGTGAAGTTTATTTATGATAAGATTTCAAAAACAAACAGCAATTTTGGTCATAATTTGTAATCGAACAGTATATATACTGCATAATATGAAAAAAAATGGGCAGATTTGTTGTGACCTGCCTAACCTGGAATATATTTTGAAAAAATGTAACAAAGCCTGCTAAAATGCCATTTCTTGTCCCCAAAGAAAGCCGAAGCAGTTTTGAAAATAAGCAGAATTCTACTTTCGATCGATTCGGTTTATATGTGGGGTTTAGTGTCCCAAAACCACCATATGATTATGGAAGACGCCGTAGTGGAGGGCTCCGGAAATTTTGACCACATGGGGTTCTTTAACGTGAATTCAAATCTGAGCGCACGGACCTACAGCATTTTTGCCTCCATCGGAAATGCAGCCGCTGCAGCCGGGATTGATCCCGGGACCTGCGGGTCGGCATGAGAGACACCGTAGTGGAAGGCTCCAAAAATTTTGACCACATGGGGTTCTTTAACGTGAACCCAAATCTGAGCACACAGGCCTACAGCATTTCCACCTTTATAGGAAATTCAGCCGCTGCAGCCGGGATTGATCCCGGGACCTGCGGGTCAGCAGCCGAGTACCTTAGCCACTAGACCACCGCAGCGGGACGGTGTTCTACTTTCAGTACAATGCAAGTCATAGCCTGTAAGTTACGTTTTAAAAAAATATTTCCTGTACTTGGAGTCACAAGTTGGTATCACAAGCTTTTAAACTACAAAAAAAAAATATCAATCAATGCGAAAGTAATATTCTCACTTGACCTTGAAGAAGGATTTCACGGTAAAGCAAATTTCTCCTTATTATGTGTTTTCACGGTTTGGCACCACTTTAGTGCAGTGTAACACTTAAATAAATGCCTTCACGGCTTAACACTCCTCCACTGCGGAGAAACCACCTTTACGGAAATTTGCATGCAGGTTAATGTGCACCTGTTTGTTTGAATAACCGAAGCCTTCAAGTATTCGCACAAGCCTAATGACAACAGCACAGGGCAGACTAAGGCAGCCTTATTGTAAAAAAAAATTTGAAAAGCCTACCTTGAGAGTGGCGTTTTTGAAGAGCAGCCACATAGGAGAGCAAGTAGGAAGTCTATGCGAACGTCGCGCTCGTGCAGCTCCTCAACAATCCCGTGAGAGATTCCCAGCAGGTTGCTGTTGTGCTGCAAGTGGCGCAGCAGGATGCCCACCGTGCAGAAGAGCATGCCACCGCAGAGATGAGAAAGATGAGAGGAGGAGGATTGAAAGAGGAAGGACAGGGAGGTTAGCCAGTTCTGAAAGGTGAGAAAAAAGCTGCATATATGTAGAGTGACTGGCCCCACCTCGCATTACCCAGCAGTGGACACCTTAGCAGAAGCAAATTAAAGCATATACAGAAAGTGTTTTTGAATCACAAAACAAAGCTATTAAAATATACATATACATATAGCAGACACTTTAAGGGATGTAAACAAAAAATGTGCACAAAAGATAACAAAAGTAAAAATTTGTTATAATTACAAGTAAAACAGTGGGTACATGCAAAATTACAACTAAAAAGTGAAACACCAGGGAATAACAGGCAATTATACATGAAGCAAGAGCAATTTATTATTTGAAAGTAAACGCAAAATTTTCATCATAAGAGTAAATTTATTTAACATTTGAGAGACGCTGGACTGTAACACCTGCAAACCATTGTTTGTTCGCGGTCGTGGTACATGCCAGAGTTCTGCGTCCTTCAAGGCACATATGAGAAAGTGTTTGGCTGCAAGTTTGAAAGAGTTATCCAAGTTAGCTCTGTTCTTACGTATATCAGATCTTGTGCAAGATAGTAGCTTAAGTTCATATATCTTGCCTAGCTTTAAAATTTCAAGTTTAGTGAATAACTGAGATGTGTGCACACTATATGGCTGATTGGCAATCGCTCGCACTGCGATTTTTTGAATTATAATAACTTTATACAAAGATTTTTTAGAACAATTTCCCCACACAAGATGACAGTAGCGCAAGTGCGATTCTAATAAAGCAGTGTGCTGCGATAGACAAAGAAAATGCATACACTTTTCAGCACCACCTAAAGCTTTCGAAAGTTGAGTGCAAATGTAGTCAGTGTGGTAGTCCCAAAGCATACATTCCTTAAAAATTACTTTTAGTGATTTAGCTGTAGAATATAATTCAATGACCGAGTGATTGAAGTGTAAGACGTCTCCGTAAGTTACTTGATATCGATTTTGGGCAGAATAAAACAGCTTTTGCTTTTAAAGGGTTCATTATTTGGGAGTTTTGGACGGAGTACTCATTTATTTTTCCAGTATATGATTCCCATGCTCTGTTATGGGGTTAGGATCCATTCAAGTTCAAAAGATACTGGTGCTGTCTGTGTACATGACGTAATTACGCTGTGCTTTCGAACGTTCGCAAGATCATTTATATAGATAACAAAGAAGAGTGGCCCCAAGATAGTGCCTTGTGGAATGCCACATTTAATTTCGCGGGCTATTAACAATTCTTGGTCTATACAGACTGACTAAAAAGTAAGGAGCCACACCAGGGAAACTACACTCAAAACCCATTACTTTAGACCTTCAATAAATGTAACATAAAAAGACCAGCAAAATATGTTATTGTTTTATTTACTGGAAGATGAACAGGGATGTGGCATACAAGTATGCAACCAATCACATCAGAGGCAATTGTTCCATTTAAGGATCAGCTCCGTTTAACAAATTTCCGTTCCCTGAAAGTCCACTGTATAACAAAGTCACATCTGACAAAAAAAAAAAGAAAAAGCCTGCAGGATGTTTCAGCTTTGCCACCAAGAGTACAACATAATAGCATAGTTGTGTTGTATTCACATCTTCTCATTGGCTAGCATTGCTTTGCTTCTTGCTGAACATTTGAATGGGACACTAAATCGAAACAATGACAAAGTCTACATTGACACACTGGACTCTGGAAACTCTAGCGCCCTATGTTACACTATCAAAAAGTCATTACTTGAGTATAAAATCAAGGATCAAGATTCTCTTGAAAATTTCACACTAAAATTTCCACGTGAGACGTTGGAAATTTCGAAATGTATGCATGGCATTTTGCTGGCACTAACTCGACGAGCTTTTCTAAAACTCTGTATGCTAAGTCTATGGCACCCACAGATTGCAATGTACAATTGACTCTCAATAATTCTAAATTTGTTAATTCATGAATCAGTTTGGATCATGAATCAATTGTGAATCAGTTTGGATTGAAATCGCTAATTGCTCTCCATCTTGCGATCAGAGAGATTTCATATTTGGCTGCATTTACCGATCTCCCTCATCTTCAGTCGAAGATTTTTTTTCTAATCTTGAAAATGTTCTACATACAATTTCTCTTGAGAATAAAACTGCCATTTTAATGGGTGACATCAACATTAACTTACTCAATTACACTTCACCTATCGTTGTTAATTACACCAGTCTACTGCAAAGCTACGGTTACGAATCCTTAATTGATGTTCCTACACGGCAAGTTCCTAGTGGTGCTGGGACGCTGATCGATCATGCTTTCTCCAACTCGTTAATTTCACCGCAGGTAAAAGTTCTCGACATTGACATTACTGATCATTATCCATTGCTCTTACGCTTCAATTACCAATCTCGTCCTTGTACTCTTCCACATTCCAAATACGTTCTGGATAAAGAGAGTTTCACAACTGCTATAGCTGACTTAGACTGGACTGAGGTAAAATCTTGTAATGATCCCCAGAAAGCGTTTTCTAAATTTTTTTCTTTAATTATATCACATATCCAACAATTCACTTGTAAAAAGAAATGTAAAAAAATCTTAGCGTTTTCCCATAACCCGTGGATGTCTCAAAAGCTATTAGCAGCTTTACGCAAGCGCGATAACCTTTACAAAAAAACCAAAAGTCAGCCGTTTAATACTAAGTTAATTGCCCGCTACAAACAATTACGTAACGCTGTAAACCAACAATTAAAAGCTGCAAAACGTTCATTTCTCGAACAAAAAATATCGCAAGCAGGTAATAATGCTAAACTAAAATGGGACATCGTAAACTGCTTTCTAAACAGGAATGCTCGGCACCAAGTATCCAGAATTGTAGTCGATAACATTGAATATAACTCTCCTATCGACATAGCTGACGCTTTCTGTTCCTACTTTTTTAGCGTTGACTCACCTTCCCCCACACAAATCACACCACTTAGACGTCTCCCTCACTCTTTTTTCCTCTTTCCCACCACTCCTGAAGAAATACATTGTGTCATACAACACCTCAAATCCACCGGTGCAGGAATTGACGAAGTCCTCCCTGCTCATATAAAATTAATTTCGCACCTAATTTCCAATGTTTTGTGTTTCATTACGAATTTGATATTCAAAACTGGCGTATTTCCTAATGAGCTTAAACGCGGTAAAATAATCCCAGTTCTTAAAAAAGGTGATAGCACAATGATTCATAATTACCGACCCATTTGCATTTTACCCTTTTTTGGTAAAGTTCTCGAGAAGTTAATTGGAGTACGCCTATCAAATTACCTTGCTAAATTTAATATTCTGTCACCCTGTCAGTTCGGCTTTCGCAATCACTTTTCTACTGATCTGGCACTCATTCATCTAACTGATCAACTAAAAAAAATCATTGACGAAGGTTTATTTGCAGGATCAGTATTCATCGATCTAACAAAAGCATTTGATAGTTTAAATCATAGTATTCTCTTTACTAAACTTGAAGCAATCGGTATATGTGGTCCTACTTTAGCGCTACTAAAAAGCTACCTGCATAACCGCGTTCAACTTGTGTCGATTTCTAATGTATATTCTAAAGAATTATCGACTAACATTGGTGTCCCTCAAGGATCCATTTTGGGACCGCTTCTATTTTTGATCTATATTAATGATCTTCCTAACTGTTTGTCCTACACTAATTCCATTTTGTATGCCGATGACACTACCATATTTACCTCTGATAAAAGCATTTCACTTCTCGTTGACAAGCTAAGCACTGACTTGAAAAATGTTTCAAGTTGGTGCAGTACTAACTTGTTAACTATTAACGCAACCAAGACTAAATTTGTAGTATTTTCATCGCATCAAAAATATTCATCATCCTTTCCTTCTTTGACTTTTGGCTCGCACTCTATTTCTCCCAGTCCCTGCTCATCTTTTCTTGGAATTTCTCTTGACTCTAACTTGAAATACATAGATCATATTTCTCATATCAAAAGAAAATTGCATACGGTATCCGCGCTCTAATTAAAACTCGTTCATACTTCACACGTGCCACATTACTATCACTCTACTACTCATTCGTTCATTCTCATATTAATTATGGCATAATGTGCTGGGGTAACACCTATAACACTCATTTGGCTTCCCTTCAAGTATTACAGAACCAATCCATAAGAATCATTACTAACAGTTCACGTTTTTCTAACGGTAAACGCCTACTTCATGATAACAACATCTTAACCATCTCAGAACTCCTCAATTACAACTTAGGCATCATATTCTATAAATACATAACCAAGGCACTTCCTCCAATCTGCTTCTCATCTACTGACCTGTTTGCCCATAGTAATACTAGATTTGCGCATAACAATAACGTTCTTTTGCCTAAGGTACGCACTAATTACGGTAAACAGACTGCTGAATTTTCATCGATAACACTATGGAATACACTACCAGCTTCTATAAAAAATGCAAGAAACTTACATCATTTTAAGACAGAACTAAAATCGCACATTATGCATGCTTTGTAATATTGTTCCTTTCCATAGCTTCATTTTGTCTCAATTTCCACATTTTATGTATTATAACTTTTGTACTTTTTTTCTGTTACACTTCTTAGCATTATTCATCGCTTCATTTTGTTTTATTGTGTATATTTTTTTTCATTTTGTATATTTCTTTATTGTTCTGCTGCTAACGTGTTTAGTTTATACTTTCGATTATTGCTTATGTTGCCTTTAACACTGTTTCTCCACAATCTGCCCTTAACAGGAGGTCCCGATACAGTCTTCGACTTTGGGACCTCCTTATGTATACTTAACACATGTAACCTTCTTGTATTTGTATCAATAAAAAAATCTGAAATCTGAAATCTGAATACTTTTGGCTAAATCAAACAAAATTCAATTTTTAATTGGCACCCTAATGTTTCAATGTATAGAAAAGCCTGTTAATTCAAACTCCATCTTTTGGTTAATTCATACTTTTTGCAGTTTCATACCAGAAACTATCAGCTGCTTTCTCACTACTATTTGAAAATTAACTAGCTTATATAATCTTAACATCCTACAAATAAAAACAAGCACACAAGGGCTTCAAGGAAAACGGCTTTGCTAGTAAACAAATGTTTGAGACAAAGCGCACACATGGTAAACCGTGATGCTTCTCAACTGGTATAGAGAGCTTTCTCCTGAAGGCACACACCTCTAGCAAAGAAGCAGTTGGCGATTCACAATTTCTTTAACAAGGTTTTATCAGCCGTAAATGGCCAATAAACATATGGACCTTACACCTCTGGTTTTTGTTCATTGTGCGCAGTTAGGGTTTAATAAGACTTAAAAAATTTTTTATATGTGATAAAATAAATGCCTAATCATAATTTGTAGCATCACCTCACCAAGAGTCATCTACCTGAGAACTTCTGATAATTCAAACTTTTTGATTCAGATGCCCTTTCAAGTTTGAATGAGTGAGAGTTGACTACACTTCATTCTTATTGACTGCAAGCTAATTAGGACCAAGTATACGCCTTCGAAATTTCTTATGTCATGGTGTTTGGTGTAGAAATCTCATCACCAGCCAAATTTCCTTTTCACGCGTTTACTCACTAAGTGCCGTGTCGTGGTAAGAGTGTGTATTTGCGATTGTGACCTTGTACTTCACTAATAGGCGAAAAATCGGTTTGCTCTTAGTGTCCCTTCAAACATGGCATGAGGAAAGGTACCTCTGTGCATGTAGTACTCATCGTTTACAACTATTCTAGACCGATTACAGCAAGTAGAGCTGCAAAGAACCAACTACACCCGAGCCCCCCCCCCCCCCTTTTTTTTTTTTTCCGAATCCTTGAAGCACCCACTATTTGCCCAGAAGGCAACATACACACCAGAACACTGTTGACGCTATTGTTGATGATAATTACTTGATTGATTGATTGATATGAGGGGTTTAATGTCCCAAAACCACCATATGCTCAAAAGAGACGCCGTAGTGGAGCGCTCCGGAAATTTCGACCACCTGGGGTTCTTTAACGAGCACGCAAATCTAGCACACAGGCCTACAACATTTCCGCGTGCATCGGAAATTCAGCTGCAGCAGCCGGGATTCGATCCCGCGAGTTGCGGGCCCGCAGCCGAGTACCTTAGCCACTGGACCATCGCAGCGGGAGATAATTACTTACACTGAAGCCTCATCATAGAAAAATTGCATCTTCCTCAAAAATAGGTTTGTTATATCCAAAAATTCATTATAAAGGTATATTCATAACACTATATCTAGCGCAAGACCAGTCTTCATTTACTATGTTATAAACAATATTTCGTTATATCCGGGGTTCATTCTATCGACGTTTTAGTGTATCTTTAGGTGCATTTAATGGATAGGCAGCCAGAAAATTATTGCCACGAAATCATTGCGCAATTAGCATGCTTTCAAACCTTGAGCAAATTTACTCTTCTGCCACGCAATATTACATGTGCTAGAAAAATTTCTCACACTCTACAGCATTCGTATTATAATGTTTATTTTCTTTTTGCCCTTCCAAGACGGCTTCAAGCCCTGGCATGACTCTGTGGTGTAACACATGCTAGCCAAGCAGGAGACGTGGGTTCGATTCCCTGTAGGGCAAAGTTCTTTGTATATTTGTATCTATCTCGATTTTTCGGTCACCACCAACGAAGCCGAAACCGGAATTTCTGCAAAATGATATTTTTAGAACTTTTAACAGTTAATCTGAAAATACGGCATGAATGTATGTAAAAAAATATGCCATACATATGTAATCGTAACGCTACATCTACGAGAGGACAACTTTTATTTAGATTGAATAGATCATACTGAATTTTTACATTCGTTATACTTAGGTCTGAGCGATAACACAAAGGGCAACAATTGTTTGTCATTATGTTGCACTGCCTTGTTAAAACGTCATCGATATTTACACCACCTAATCCAATCTTTTTAAACCTGAAAGTTTCCTAATTGAGGTTCACTGATATGTACCAGATCATGCCAGCACTTTACTTCAAATGCCATTTATTTGTACGGGCATCCTGTAACACTAATTGGCAAGAAATGTCATGGACCCGGGAGCAATGCTTTTCCACTGTGGCCGCTCTGCTACCTCAGCCAAACAGGATGCTTAAACATTGAAGCGAGATTCAACAGCCTGAAGTACGCTATGCTGAATATGGCAATTTTAATTTAAAGTTGAGCTCGTTAAATAGCACATTTGTAACGACATGAAGCAGAACTCTGATAGAGAACCTGAAATCCTGAGAATTAGCGTGCGAGTAGTTCCACATTTGTGTAAAACAAGTTACTGATATTTCTTGTAAGCACATCCTTGTATTTTTGTCATCTAGAATTTTATTGAAAAGTATTTGATCGTGGAAATGAGCGAAGGAAACGCCCCAGAGGACGCACTGCCAGAGTGAACGATTCATTACTGCAAACTACACAACTTAAAGGTATCCAATGAATAGCTTGTATGGTCACACTGCCCATAACACATATTCAGTAGGGATGATCGTATACAGATATTTATAACTTTACTGCCAACATTTTGCGTGCATTACTGTACTTGTGCACAGCTCAGTCCATTGAAGGTTTTTTGCGAATATGAATCGCTCTTTTTATCTGCAAAACTGCAAGCACGATTATTAACATTGCAAAACTATAAAAAAACGACTAACTTTGTGATAAACCCTTGTAGCACAGTCTTGCAAAAAGAAACGCAATCAACCAAGAAGACTTCCCAAATGCAATTTTTCTTTTAAAGTTTAGCACATTAACAAAATCCTACCTGCCGAACGGAGCACATGCAGACACTGGCCTTCTTGACAGAGTCTTTTATTCGATGTTATTGCATTGACTGAGAATTTTCGCCATCGTACTGACACTTCTGCTTTTCCATAACAGCTGGCCATCTGCGAAGAGGAGATAAGATTTCAGAGATTTATTCCATCATGAGCATATGCGAAAGTCCCAGGCACGCCCCCGTCAAACGGCTTACGAAAGCCGTCGGGTAGCGCCTCAAGAAACGACCAGAATACCGATAAAATCGTCCGATAACTTGATATTTGAGTGCTGCTGCTGAAGCTTTACATCGTGAATTTTCAAAGCTCACCCAAGACGACCTTGCAAACAGAAAGACAATGGCCGGATCCGCAATGCTTCGTCATCATGGGATCCGAGGCCGCCAGGATATTGGTCGGATTCATGGCGTCTGGAAGAGATGAACAATTAAACCGTTCAATCAGTGGCCCCGAAACTGCAGCACAAAATTCTTACCGGTGTTTTCGCCCTGCGGTAGCTCGGCATCTCCCATACTACTCAGCGCATCGCCTGAGCTAAGCGTCGTGCTTCTTTCGCATGGGATCATCGAGCCTCTCCCACCTGCCCTGACATGGCGCATGCTCGCAGTCGAACTAACCTCGCGAACGTAAAATTAATTCTAAAACACGCGCCCGCGAGCGCTCCAGCACAGCTACCACGCGCAAAAGCACGCCCCCCCCCCCCCCCTACCTGACAGCGTTTCCCACGTGACCATAATCATTTCTCTTGCCTGCCGGATTATCGGTGGTTACACGGGAAGCGGCCGTCGTCGGAACTCTGGTGGTGACGCCACTTAAGTAGGGGTGTCAGCAAATAGGTTTTTGCGTTTTTGGAGCTTATATGCAGCAAAAATAACGTTAAAAAGTTTTTAAAAAAGCGTAAACGTAATTATAATTACTCTACGTAAGTGCCGTCATTATAGATGACAGGCGTTTTGCGCTAACTCAACAGGCCACCCCTTCAGTACAAGGCATAGCCTCTAAAATTAGCAAACGCCAAATTTGCCAATCTTAAAGGCTAAGTACAAAGATCCTTACCCTTACGTAGGTAGCGCCGCCATAGATGATGGGCGTCTCGCGATCATCCGGCAGGCAAAGGAAATCTAGGAGGCTATGACATATTACCGTGCTGCCAATAGAGGTTTGCGCCGAGGCACCTCCGTGCGCCAAGGGGTCACCGCGCCGCCGCCGACGTGTTTAGTAGGCGCGCCATTTAAATGAGTTCTTTTTTTTTTTTCAGCTTGCCTACGTTTATTTTGCACCTTCTGTCACCAGTCTGGCCTTAATTCTGTTCACTTCGCAAATGCATCAAAATTGTCTCACCTGTCATTTCAACTTAAATAGGTGGACTATAAAAAAAAAAGAAAACTTGTCGAGTGATCTTAATAATGTTGGATTATATTTAAACGTGAATTTTAAGATACTTTTGAGTTCACTATATTTCAGCAAATCCCATTCAGTGACATTGCCAACGGTGGTGTTTGGCGATTACTGTCGACATATTCTAGCTGACGAGAATATGTAATGTGTGAGGTGGGCTTTGAACAATGATGAAGGGAGGCAAAGTCGGTAGTGGAATATTCATAATTATCACTGTGCCAGCGAGTCGAAGAACAAAGGCAGTTTAAATGCAAAGGGTGGGGGCCAGAACTGCGGACGCGCAAGGTAGAAGTGCGATGTGTATGGAAGATATCGTTATAACTGAGGAAGGACTAGCTGTTTAAGGCATATTTACGAAAAAAAAATCAGTTAAGAAACTGGACTACATGCATGGCCTTAAATGAACAAAGAGGGGGAAATGAAAATTAATATACGAAGTGCTCCATCAAACAGAAACGATCCCACTGTATCGGCAGGTTGAGCAAGATCAACAATTGAATGAAATGGTGATCACCACAAATTAAGTTTGTGTAAACTGTGAAGTAACCCACAGAAGACGAATGCGGACAAAACACTGAAGCGTGGGCTTGTATTTTCAACGTGCTTTGTCCTGCACACCGTTCGGTCTCCACGCCGCGTTATCAAATCAAGTAATCTGCGTTTACTTCAGTTATTATCTCGGACCTAAATCAACTAACTATAGATGTCAATTTGTCACAACCTTGTTTCAAAAAGGACACCACATACGTAGCTTGCTCGGCGAGTTGGTTTATAATATTTTTGGAAGAACAAACTAAGGAGCTCAACCTGACAGGGCATCAAGCGAAATGTTTATGGCGGAAAGTCTACAAAGCCATGTACCAGAAGCGCATGAAGAAAAATAGGCTGAGGCGTTCCACAGCTGCACACCTAACACTACAAAAACAAGAAGCATGTCAAAATGGTACAAACAGCACACTTCCATGATCAACGCCACGTGCACCCGCTATCTAGCAACGCGAATCCCTTATATAGCTGTAAGGACAACTGAAGGATCACTTATACATGCGTTGCACTTTTCCCTTTTTTGTTTTTTGTTTTAGGTTTCAAAATCTTCGCGTTCAATCTTTTTCTTCCTTTGCCAATGACACTGATATATTGGAGACGCAGAGACTAGCGGAGAGGTCAGTTTTCTGCCAGAAGGAGGTTCACACTACAGGCGTCGACCTGTCTGATCTCTGTAGACAAGGCCGCATGACAAAGGAATTTCTTTCGAATCATTGTATGTCATTGACAAAGTAAAAAAAGATTGAACGCGAAACTTGTAAAGCCTTCAATATAAAAACAGAGATAATTCATGTGCGATTGATCCCACAGCTTTCCTCAGAGATAAACTTGATTTGATATTTTGGTGTTCCATGGATATCGGCTCCTTCATGCCACCACCTTGAGACATTTGTTGGGCAACTGTGATTAAGATAGCCTTCTCAAGCATGTGCTTCTGGTTAATTTTTGCAGACGCTTTCTGTATTAAAATTTAGTTTTAAGTCCAGCACTTGTCTTTTCTGGTTCCTATGCTGCATTCAAGTTTTTCGTTGAGTCTTCTTGCGTACATCAGGAAATATCATCCCTATTATCGTCATGTGGGCATAGCAACCACCTTTCCACTTTTTCTCATTCTCCCATATTTCACCATCGTGAACGCACACAAAAGGCCTTCATCAAGGAGAACGAGAGATGTATTCCCATTATGAATCGGCAAATTCTCTGATGAGTCTATCAGAGGAATTCAAAGACTCTGATTGAGGCGTGAGTCGGAGTCTGAGAGAGTCCGCCTTAGTTATACTTAGGTAAGCCTCAGTCCGAGTGAGCCAGGCTGGGTTTTACCACGGTAAGTCTGAGTTTGAGCGAGTTCCTAGTTCGATTCAGCAAATTTTGTTTAGTCTGGGTCTTTGCGAGTCCTAGGCGAAAAAAAAACTTAATAGGGTGGCGTCTTTTTATTTTGCTGATCTATGGTTACAAATATTTATAGTCTCTTTTTATGGCGTGCCTTGTAATTGTGTATGCGCCGGCTTGTAAAGCCACAGAATTATTTTCCAAATTGTAAATCTGTCTCATTCCCCACAACCTTGAAACTCGTTCCAGTGAAGATCCTCAATAAAAGCCACTTGCTCATATCTTCGAATAAAATTGATAACCTTAACTAAATGCACGGAATGAAATGGCGACACAAAATGCACCACCGAGATTAGATTTCAACATCATAAAATACTAACGTGACTAAGAAGGTAATGTATATTGCGTATTTCTAAAGTGCACAGCTATTTGTAAATTCGTTTGCAGTGTATTTGGTCACGGAGCCATTGCCGTTCACGCCGCGGCGTGATTTCACAATTTGAAATTCGAATTTCCAACAAGACGTTAGGAGTATCTCCTAAAAAACTCATAATTTTGGTGATGTAATACTCATTTTATGCATCGCACTGGCTTCAACTTTATTGCCAATAGGTAATGCGTTTATAGAGTACACCGTTCACAGACTCTGACAAAGTATAATGAGCAATGTATGCTTATGCATGCTACGAAACTCGTATGATCTTTTCTCAGAGAAGAACGCATATCAGATTGCGATGATAACGAGAGGGAAAACTGAATAATTATCCGTAACTTCATTATTATGTGTCTAGTGTAATTCACAACTGTGTGGAATAAACGAACATGGCTTTAAGAGGGCATGAAAGTTGGTTGTGCAGAATGTTCTGGCTCATGTGCAACTCCCGGAAATTTCATTACGCAACATCGTGACTTACATTGAGGTTGATCTACAATTATGTCCCCAAACCAAAGAAGAATGAGCACTGCATTCCACCTTCCCAAATCATGGGGCTTCCAAGGCGACAGAGCAGCACGATTCGCGAGCATCGAGTACCCCTACGCTCTCCCCTCCATTGAACTGCTTGTCCTCAGACGTGGCTTCCGCTTTTGTATTCATAAACGTGGCGATTCAAAAAGTACGGAGCGCAAAACAAAATATTCACAAGAACGAAAGAGACGGGGCGGGCGCTTGTGAAGGCCCTTTCGATGTATTGTTTTGCGCTAAAAAAGTTTACATCTCGAAGAATTTCAAGTTTTATTTTAATGTAGTGACAACACATGCTGTCTGTTTTATATCATTTCCTGCCATGTGCTACGTTGAAAGCTTTCCGAGTGGATTCCAAGGAGGAAGGGGGCAGGAATTAACACACCGCTCCTGCTGTGCGCGACGCTTAGTCACTGGAGAAAACAAATTCCTTCCAACTGTAATGCTGTCAAAGATTTTGTGACTCCTTGAGGAATGGAGGAGCTTTTAAACATTTTGCCACAACGCCTGCTGTTCTGGACTCCCTATTGACACAGCATAGCAGCGCTGTTTTTTTTCTTTTGTATTTTTTTCTTACTCAAACTCTCTTCCATTCACAGTCAGGTTTGACACGTGAAAGCAATTTCGGCGGTTCCTCACCTGTCATTGTGTTCGCCCAGTCTACTCTGCGAAAAGCTTGGCGACACGGGCTTTTTTCTAATGCTCAAGTTACTCATACCTGAGCTTTTGCGTTCTTTGTACGCCCCAAGGAATGCAGACAGGCTACATAACGCAGCAACGAGCTCTACTCTCCGGGTTTAGGGCCTGCAGCATAGACATCTGTATTATTTCAAAATTGAGCATTCGGCAGAAGCCTCTACTTGGTTGGGATAAAAAAATGTTAAAAGAACCAGAAAACATTAGCCAATATTCATATTAAGAAACCCGATGTTTTGAAGCCTGACCAGCTTTTCTCTTCAGGGGTGAGTAGGCCCAAGATGTTTGCCACCACTCGTTGCAAGCCCTGGAAGTAGAGAAGGGCAGTGTCCACAGTAGTGAAGTTGTTGTCTCCCACTATCTGATGACTGCGCCAGGCCGGTGCCGCCGGCGAAGGTTTCTTTCCGTTTAGATCACCATGGTGTCGGGACTGGTATGATGGCCAACCCGCTTACAAGTTCTGCCTCTGTGCTTGGTTCACTGCTCATTTGACCGATGTCATTCCTGTGGCAGCTGCCACATTTTTTCAAGCTGTAGGACCACTTCATGTCTCCTGCAGCCCCACACTTCCAAGTCTTACGACTCGGGTTACCCTTCCATCGGCCCCAATCCACTTTCTCTCTACCAGGCATGGCCGTCAGAATCTTCCAAACCTTCTCCTTTTACCTACTTCAAATCCGCCCCCCCCCCAACACGCTGAGCTGTGCTCCGGCAAAGGCTTCAACCACACACATACATTCAATTTTTTCATGGGTAGGCCCAAGATGTTTGCCACCACTCGTTGCAAGCCCTGGAAGTAGAGAAGGGCAGTGTCCACAGTAGTGAAGTTGTTGTCTCCCACTATCTGATGACTGCGCCAGGATTCAAAGCGGTGCCGCCGGCGAAGGTTTCTTTCCGTTTAGATCACCGTGGTGTCGGGACTGGTATGATGGCCAACCCGCTTACAAGTTCTGCCTCTGTGCTCGGTTCACTGCTCATTTGACCGATGTCATTCCTGTGGCAGCTGCCACATTTTTTCAAGCTGTAGGACCACTTCATGTCTCCTGCAGCCCCACACTTCCAAGTCTTACGACTCGGGTTACCCTTCCATCGGCCCCAATCCACTTTCTCTCTACCAGGCATGGCCGTCAGAATCTTCCAAACCTTCTCCTTTTACCTACTTCAAATCCGCCCCCCCCCCCCAACACGCTGAGCTGTGCTCCGGCAAAGGCTTCAACCACACACATACATTCAATTTTTTCATGGAAGTTCTTGGTTTAGTTGGTGCACGCGATCCTGCACACGACGCCTTGCGCTTTTCCGCAGGTCTTTGGACCAGCGGATGGAACTGCCGATGGTGGTGGAAAGCTTGTTGGAACGTCGACTCCTCTTTTTTTAACTTCTATGGCGCCCAAGATGTAGGGGATCCACACGTGGCGTTGTTGCGGGGCGGTGGTGTCACACTTTCCCCTTTTCTCTAACGGAGGGCTCTGCGAATAAACGCCTTTCGAAATAACCGTTAGTGCCGAAGTCACGGATTATTTTCTCCCTTCCTCCGCTATGGTGACGAGTGGTGATTGGATGATTGGTTATTTTGATTGGAGTTTTCACGTTTGTTCAATTTTTTTTATTCTTACCCGAGAAAGGTTATTTCGAAAATTTTTGTACGGGTATGGTTGCTTTTCATGGGAAGCCAGCAGTAACTGGTCTGTGAGGCTGGTCATCATCATCATCATCATCAGCCTGACTACGTCCACTGCAGGACAAAGGCCTCTCCCATGCATGTTCCGCCAGTTAACCCAGTCCTGTGCTTGCTGCTGCCAATTTATACCCGCTAACTTCTTGATCTCATCTGCCCACCTAACCTTCTGTCTCCCCCTAACCCGCTTCCCTTCTCTGGGAATCCAGTTAGTTACCCTTAATAACCAGCGGTTATCCTGTCTACGCGCTACATGCCCGGCCCATGTCCATTTCCTCTTCTTGATTTCAACTATGATATCCTTAACCCCCGTTTGTCCCCTAATCTACTCTGCTCTCTTCTTGTCTCTTATTAAGGTTACGCCTACCATTTTTCTTTCCATTGCTCGCTGCGTCGTCCTCAATTTAAGCTGAACCCTCTTTGTAATTCTCCAGGTTTCTGCTCCGTAGCTAAGTACCGGCAAGATACAGCTGTTATATACCTTCCTCTTGAGGGATAGTGGCAATCTACCTGTCATCATTTGAGAGTGCTTGCCGAATGTGCTCCACCCCATTCTTATTCTTCTAGTTACTTCAATATCGTGGTTCGGCTCTGCGGTTATTACCTGCTCTAAGTAGACATAGTGTTTTACAACTTAAAGTGCACTATTACCTATCTTGAAGCGCTGCTCCTTTCCGAGGTTGTTGTACATTACTTTCGTTTTCTGCAGATTAATTTTATGACCCACCTTTCTGTGCTCCTTGTCTAACTACGTAATCATGAGTTGCAATTCGTCCCCTGAGTTACTCAGCAATGCAATGTCATCGGCGAAGCGTAGGTTACTAAGGTATTCTCCATTAACTCTTATCCCTAACTGTTCCCATTCTAGGCTTCTGAAAACCTCCTGTAAGCAAGCGGTAAATAGCATTGGGGAGATTGTGTCCCCCTGCCTTACACCCTTCTTGATTGGTATTCTGTTGCTTTCTTTATGAAGCACTATGGTAGCAGTTGATCCCCTGTAGATTTCTTCCAGAATGTTTATATATACTTCATCTACGCCCTGATTCCGCCGTGTCTGCATGACGGTTCATATTTCTACTGAATCAAACGCCTTCTTGTAATCTATGAAGGCTATGTATAGTGGTTGGTTATACTCGTAGCATTTCTCCATTACCTGATTGATAGTATGAATGTGGTCAATTGTTGAGTAGCCTGTTCGAAATCCTGCTTGTTCCTTTGGTTGATTGAATTGCAATGTTTTCTTTACTCTGTTAGAAATTACCTTTGTAAATAGCTTGTATACTACAGAGAGCAAGCTGATCGGCCTGTAATTCTTCGAGTCTTTGTCATCTCCTTTCTTAGGTATTAAGATGATGTTAGCGTTCTTCCAAGACTTTGGTATTCTTCCCGTCAGGAGACACCTCGTAAACAGGGTGGCTAGTTTTTCTAACACAATCTTTCCTCCATCTTTCA
Organism: Rhipicephalus annulatus; assembly: GCA_013436015.1. NCBI lineage: Eukaryota > Metazoa > Arthropoda > Arachnida > Ixodida > Ixodidae > Rhipicephalus > Rhipicephalus annulatus. The sequence continues at coordinate 100,617 of WOVY01000129.1, read as the reverse complement.
GCAGATCTGATGTTACCTGATCCTCAACAGCAGCTTTGCTTCTTTGCATGCTCTCCAAAGCTTTTCTGACTTCTTCTATCATTACTGGTGGGGTGTCATCTGGGTTACTGCTAGTTCTTATAGTACTAAGGTTGTGGTTGTCTCGGCTACTGTACAGATCTCTGTAAAACTCCTCCGCTATTTTAACTATCCTCTCCATATGGGTAGTTATTTTGCCTTCTTTGTCCCTTAGTGCATACATCCGACTTTTGCCTATCCCAAGTTTCCTCTTCACTGCTTTGACGCTTCCTCCGTTTTTCAGAGCGTGTTCAATTCTCTCCATGTTATACCTTCTTACATCGCATACGTTACGTCCATTAATCAACTTTGAAAGCTCTGCCAGCTCTATTTTGTCTGTTGTACTTGACACTTTCATGATTTGACGCTTCTTAATTAGGTTTTTCGTTTCCTGCGAAAGCTTGCCAGTGTCCTGTCTAACTACCCTGCCTTCAACTTCCACTGCACACTCCGTAATGATACTCGTCAGATTATCATTCATTGTATTTACGCTAAGGTTGGTTTCCTCACTAAGAGCCGAGTACCTGTTCTGCAGCGACACTCTGAATTCCTGTACTTTCCCTCTCAGTGCTAGCTCATTGATTGGCTTCTTGCGTATCAGTTTCTGTCATTCCTTCTTCTAGTCTAGGCGAATTCGAAACCGTACCATTCTATGGCCACTGCATCGTACCTTGCCAACCACTTCCACATCTTGCACGATTCCTGGGTGTGCACTCAATATGAAGTCTATTTCGTTCTTACTTTCGCCATTAGGGCTCCATGTCCACTTACGGTTTTCTCGTTTTCGGTAGAAGGTACTCAAAATCCATAAATTATTGCGTTATGCGAATTCTACTAGTAGCTCTCCTCTGGCGTTTCTAGTACCGATGCCATAATCTCCTACTGCCTGGTCTCCTCCAGCCTGCTTCTTCCCTACCTTTGCATTAAAGTCGCCCATCACTATAGTATACTGTGTTTTTACCTTACTCATTGCCGATTCCACGTCTTCATAGAGGCTTTCAACTGAAGCGTCATCATGGCTGGATGTAGGCGCGTAAGCCTGTACTACCTCCATCTTGTATCTTTTATTCAATTTAATTACAATACCTACCACCCTTTCATTAATGCTATAGTATTCCTCTATGTTGCCAGCTATATTTCTTGGAATTAGGAACCCCGCTCCCAGTTCTCTTCTGTCTGCCAAGCCCCGATAGCAAAGGACGTGCCCATCCTGTAGCCCCGTATAGGCCTCATCTGCCCTCCTAACCTCACTGAGCCCTATTATATCCCATTTAACACCTTCTAGCTCCTCGAATAGTACAGCTAGACTTCCCTCACTAGGTAAGGTTCTAGCGTTAAACGTTGCCAAGTTCAGGTACCAATGGCGGCCTGTCCGGATCCAGAGATTCTTAGCACCCTCTGCTGCGTTGCCGATCTGACCGCCACCGTGGTCAGTTGCTTCGCAGCTGCTGGGGACTGAGGGCCGTCAGTTATTTGACGCATGCATGTGGGAGGTAGTGGCCAGATACTGCACCAGGGTGGCCAATCCAGGGTGAGGCTGGTGGCGTGAGCCTAAACTCGCCTCAGCCACAGCTGGCAAGCACAGAACAAAACTGAGCGGCGGGTTATGAGAAGGCATGGAGATAGCATAGCAAGATGAAAAGACGGGATTTTTTGCGCAATAAAACGTTGCTAAAGCGTTTGCGGCAGACATTTAATTTACAACCACCCCCACTTCCAGCTGTACATTACGCCCATCCCCCCCCCCTCCCCCAACACATTGTGATAGGAGATAAGGCTGGTGCGCGTCATAAATAGCCCCTATTTTTTGGACTCTATGGCAAAAGGCACTTACGCAAAAAATGTCGCTTTTTTTGCAATGCACGGCTAGAAAGCTCGTTTGCTCGAGCGCGCAGTGATTATTGTTGAAGTCTTGGTTCCACCGAGCGAGGTTCCACAGGCGGGACCCTGAGGGATTTTCGCATAGAGGAAAGGAATCCTGGGTGTTCGTGCAAAGCTAACTGGCTAGGTGGACGCACAAAACCACGTGCAAGTGAATCACTACGTCAACAAGTCTTTTCAACGAAGGTTTTGTTGCCGCTCCTGTGATCTCCTCTCTGGCGTTGTAAATGTGCGTGACCCGTTCAAAGAACGTCGCTGAAGTACACCAGCCTGTACAAGTCTGCCCCTCTTTCGTTGAAATGGGACTCGCTCGCTGGAACCCGTACCGCCCGGTTGTGCCTTCGCGATCTCAGACCACAGCGCAGCTCTGCCCGACTGGGCTGGTCCTACGCCACCTCCCGCCGCCGGTCCCTTACAACGACGTCAGCGAAGCTCTTTCCGACTGGATGAGCCCTATGCCACCTCCTGTCGCCGACAAGAGCTCTCGCAAGTGGTGCCCCGTCCTCGGACTCCCGTGACCGTGTTCCCATCTTTTTTGTCTCTCCTATCTCTCATATGTCGCCACTCGCTGGCCTTGCGCATCTTTCCCTCTCGCTATACGTTTGATCCTATCCTTTTAATCCCTCCTCATTCCCATCCCTTGTGAGCTATTGTTGAGGTGTCGCATGCTTATGCAGACAGTTACGGGGCTCAATTTTCTCATATTTTCCCTCTCATAACCACAATGTCGTTGAAATGGTTCGTCAGAACCAGCCATCACAATACTAGTGACGCGGGGGTTGGTTGTTTGTTTACCCGGATGACGAAGGCATAATTGGTATACCGTTGGGCGACACGCGATGCAAAATTAATTTTGTATATGTTCTGGGTGAAAAGTTTTTGTTTACATTTCGTTGATGATGTGTGTATCTACACAAATCTATTTGACAGGTTAACTCGCTTTCAAAATTTTGTTGCAGTGCTCTTTTTAAGAGAAAGAAAGGGGGAAGGAGTATGGGCTGGTATGTAGATAAAGAGAGGTCTCAGAATCAAATGAGACTCAAGCACCGCTTCCCCTCCGCCGCACCTCCTTGCGTCTTACAAGAATGGAGTCTTTTTTGAAAATGGAAACAAATAAAAAGCGCATGTAGTCCCATATTATTTTCGCTCTTTTTGTATTTGTTGCTTTGTAGCACTTGCATGATAAGTCGCTGAGCAGTGTCCCCTTATGAGAGACGAATTAGCGCCTTTCTCTTGTGTTTCATGAATATGCCTTTGTGACCTACATAAATTCCCCACCTGTCTGTCAAAAAAAAAGCAGTACATTACACACGAAGACTGCCAACTCCACTTCCCCCTATATACCCGTAGAAAAATATGTCGTCGCTCTCTGACTTACCACATCATGCCTCTTTCTCTCTCTCTCTACACCTTTATTCCTATCCTTTTAATCCCTCCTCAACCCCATCCCTTGTGAGCTACTGTTGAGGTGTCGCTCGCTGAAGCAGACAGTTACGGGGCTCACACTTTTCTTCCTTTCTCTCTCAGAGCCACTTTGTGAGGCTCAATCATTAATAATTTATTCATTTGTAGCCTCAAAGCCGGAAGGCATTACAGAGGCAAGTTTCACATTTGATAATAAATATAAGAGTAGCAGTTACATAAAAGTAAAGAAACAATATAAAGTACAAGTAGCTAAGAAAAACTACCTAGCAGATATAATAGCATCGCTGTGATAGAAATAAAAATGGAATTTCTCGTGATACAGTGTTACCTATGTGAATAAATGGGGTGCACTGAAAGAACATATTTAATATGTGTGCTCAAAAACAAAACATTTACGGAACATTTGCCAGTTCTCTTGCATCTCCAAGGTGTTCTGTCTGGGATTACTGTTAAAAGTAGTGAGTTTCAGCTAAATAAGCAGAACAAACACAGTAAAGTTGCTTTTTTTGAAATTGTAGTTTCAGTTTCCACGCCGCCCGCGCCGCCAACGCCGACGAAAAGTGGCCGTGCCCCGCCGCCGATCACTTTGCCCGGCGTGCGCCGCCGCCGCCGACTCGGCGCACACCTCTAGCTGCCAACCTGCGTAGTTCCCTCTCTGGAGAAACCACGGAGGAAGGAAAAGGTAAGGAGAGGCCCTGACGTCACTCATTGTGAAGCCGCGATGAAGCCGGAAGTCGGCCATATTGAGTAGGCAAATTCTCCTCTCTTGTTTACATATGAATGCGAAGCAGAAGGCGCGACTCCCTCTCCGGCTCGGAAAGCACGTGGGCTGCGCAGCGCGTGTGTCGTGACGATCCGAAACTAATGAAACTGGGCTCATCACTCTGAGCCAGCTGGACACTTTCAGCGAAATCGCTTCGTCCGAGTAATAACAAAGAGTAACAGCTCGCTGACAACGAAGCAACTACGAGAGAACGCGCGCTAGATGCACCGACAACGGCGAGTGCTTTCACGTTATTACTTCAGCAACTGCACAGACAACACGATCGGTCGTGCGCCTTCTACGGTTGCATTCCGCCACGCGACTGACGCAGCGTCCTGCCACTGTGTCCGTGTTCCGCGCGAAACTCACCTGCGTCAGCATTCTGCGACCGTGGTGACTTTGAGCACGGTGCTAGTGACAGTTGAACGTGGTTGCTGTTACGTTGAGATTACACGCAATGCTGGTGGAGAGTGTACCAAGCGGAACAGAAAAGGTGTTTTAATACGCACATGCAAGTTGTTACTGTACACACACAACACGAAACTACGTATGTGCACATGGTCCTCACGGCGTCTTGCTGGGCTTAGCAGCGTCGTCCGTTGTCACAAGCAGGAGCACTGCTCAACCGTCACTGACCTGCAACGCGTTCGTCGTCATTCAGCTTCGTCATGGTGCCCAACGCCATTTCGCTGAACACTAACTGCTTCATCCGCGTCATCCGCCGCACGACACATGGATATGCACTTGTTCTACGCACTGTTGAAACCCCGTGATGGACAAAGAGATTTGTAAACGTTGCTAAGAGTAATGTAACAGCCAGACGAACACTGCGTAACCAATAACGCGGCGCAGAGCACAGATATTGTCCGCCACGGCTCAGCACGAGACCTGGGGAGGCACACATTCCGCCGCCAGCCGCGGCCGCTCACTGCTAGACCAGCTTCACTGCGCAACACGTAACCATAACAACGCCGCCATTGTGCCTAGTGAATATGGCCGCCATGATGTCATTTCCGCCACATTTTTTACGCCCTGCGCCGGCTGGGCATGCCCTCTCCTTACCTTTTTCCTTCCTCCGTGGGAGAAACCTTGGATGAATGGATGGATTGATGTGACTGTACCCTTCAGATCGGGCGGCGGCTAACGCCAGCTAGCCGTAATACTTAGTGAACCAACAACTAGATTTATCTTTTTTTAATAGTGAAGTATAGGACTTTTACTTTGCAGTAAATGCATCGTTTATTTTCACTTGTGCCTTGACTTTAGCCACCAATCAGATAACCTCCTTCTAGTTAATTCTACCCGCTTAAAGTCTATTTTGCCCTCCTTGTCTCTAAACCCCAGTGCTTTGAAAAACTCTGCGCCATTATTCTGAACTATAGAGCGAAACCCTTTACAAAACATCATCAAGTGTTCGGCAGTTTCCTCCTCTCCGCATGCACTGCATACCGAGTCTACCCCTTCGTATTTGCCCCGGTATGTCTTGGTTCGCAATACTCCTGTCCTGACCTCAAACAGTAGAGAACTACCCCGAGTATTATCATAGATCCTTTTCTTGCAATTTCCTGCTTAAAAGTTCGATAGATTTTTAGTGCGGACTTCTTAATCATGCCAATTCTCCACACGCCCTTCTCCATTTAATTCACCTTCTTCTTAACCGATAGCTCTTTTTGGTCCAGAACACTTCCTCCATGGTCCAGAAAATGGCGCGCGCCGCCTAGGCTGGCCGCAAAGCTTTATGGGAAGCCGGAGCTCCAGCGGAGTGTCGTCTGCTCGCGGAAGCGTTGGCTCACCTCGTTTCCTGCAACGCGCGGGCGTACGAACGCATTACTGCGTGAATATCGCGTGTGATAACCCTGTTTCAATCTGCATTCATAGAAGAGGCACAACGCAGAGAAACATAAAGTCAACAAACTTATTATAGACCCGGGACATTTATAACGTACTGGCGAAAGAGTCCATTGAATTGGAAACATTACTCGACTTTCGCGGCAAGCCCGTTCGCTTCGTTTATCGTATTCCGATGGAGGCGGAAATGTTGTCGGCCCGTACACTCAGATTTGGGTGCACGTTAAAGAACCCCAGGTGATCGAAATTTCCGGAGCCCTCCACTACGGGGTCTCTCATAATCATATGGTGATTTTGGGACGTAAAACCCCACATATCAATCAATAAATCGTTCGTCGTGTTTCCATGTAGCGGAAGCTTTTCTCTTTTGTTCTATTTTCAGCATGACCGTACAGCTTTACTATTAGGAGTTTATGTTAAACAATATCACTCGTGACATGCTTCCGCGTGATGCGCGGTGCAAGATCGTGGAACTTTGCGCATGATAATCAATGTCAAAATCTGACCCCTACAAATGGGTTCGAGCCCCACTGTGCTGGTGGAGCAGAATTCTAATTGCCTGTTTCAAATGTTGTGCCTGAGAAATTTTGAAATTAGGACGCCGAGAGTATAGTGAAAACCAGCTACCAACACGCTCATAGAGCGGACAGTACTGTCGTGTGCGGAGATTACATGGTTACAGCGCCGTGCATAAAGCGAGAATATTCTGCACATTTGACTTCGCAGTATTTTTTGTGATGCAGCGTAAAACGTGCTGTATCCATGTCATTCCTGTTAAGAACTTAAAAATGTATGACCTGACTGTGCAAACAGTAACGATTGGAAGTAAGATTTAGCAGAATGGGCGTTAGTATGAACAATTTACACAATATTCTATTTTACTGCTAGAGCTTAGATAGATAGATAAGTGGGGTTTAACGTCCCAAAACCACTATATGATTATGAGAGACGCCGGAGTGGAGGGCTCCGGAAATTTAGACCACCTGGGGTTCTTTAACGTGCCTGCTAGAGCTTCCGTGATCCCTTGTTTCGTTACAGTTTATGATTATGCTAATTTAGTAAATCGTCGCTTCAATGCAGATGGCTCTCCAAGCCTCAAAAAAACATACAGCCGTTCCTGTCACCTTTGCCAAAACGGTCATGAACAGCACATATGAAGGACTCGCCTCAGGCGTATTCAGAAGCGAAAATTCCGCAGAATAGAGCATTATCATGGTGGTAATAAGCACTCAGTGCCTGAGCACACTATGTTTAAGCCAGAAAACGTTGAAAAGTAATGCTGTTTAAGGCTGCTAATGCCGAGACTATGGCTTTAAAAGCAATGGTGGAAGCCTCATTCAGTGTGGGAAATGTGTAGAATACCGCAGCAGCACCTTACATCAGTTGGCAACGTTACATGGCTGCAAGTACCGCTTTTTGTATCCGTAATGATGAAACTACAACTAGCACTCCTTGCCTTGACACAGAGACCCTCCCCCCCCCCCCCCGCAAAAAAAAACGAGGTGCTCGAAGCCACAATAGGTGAGGCCTCTAGTTTTATGGTGAGAGAGAGAGAGAGAGAAATAACTTTATTGGGTTGAAAAAAGAAGGAGTTTAGGAGCCAGATGGGTGGGGCCCCATGTCCAAGGCTCCACTGGCTTGCGCCGCCTGCCGGAGGTGTTCCAGGAAGGCTAGTTGCACCTCCGGGTCCGAGCTAGCGAGGAGTGCCTCCCACTGCTCCAAAGAGTTTTCCATTCTATACATACGCTGTAAGCGATCGAGTTCATTTGGCCGTTTTGCCCAACTCCACGAGACATGTTAAAGGGTCGGTGGCGAGTCGTGACACCACGGACAATCGTGCCCATACAAAGTTGGGTGAATTTTGTGCAGTCGTAATAAATTTGGCTAAACTGCCATTTGAATTTTACGGAGGTCTATGGCGTCTTCCCCTTTAAGAGATTTGTGGGGGGCGCCATATTTCTACCGCATGCATCGCTAGTGAGCAAGAAGCTCTCGCGGAGCCATCCGAGCTGAATCGTTTTCCTCCTCCTCCCGAAAGCTGTCGTGCGTAGTGCTGGCACAGAACACCTGTGCTGGGTAGTGGTACAGCGAGAAAGGCTGCTGCTCCGCTCGGTTCGTGAGCGCTCGAGCTAGAGCGTCCGCCCTCTCGTTACCCTCTAGGCCTGCATGTCTCGGGCACCAGACCAACTTATAAGTGTTGCTCAATTCGCCGCCTAAAAGTTTTCAAATGTTTGATGGGAGGCGGCCTTTAGTGAACAGCCGGCACGCCTGTTGCGAATCGGAGAGTATGGTGATGTACGTCTGGCCGTCGTTGCGCTCTCGACTTTTAATCGCCAATGCTAATGGTGAAACATTCGGCCTTGATGATCGATGTAGTGTATAGTGATGCGCTGGACACCATGCTCCTCGTGTCGCTGCTTACCATTGTGACAACGCAGCGCTTCCAGTTATACCTATAGCACGTTCTCATTGCCTCTGACTAAGTTTCTGATCCATTTTACGCACTCCTCTCGCCTTTCGTGATGTCGCTCCTTGGTCATGTTCCTAGGGATATGGGTGACCGGAATATGCCATCGGACTGGGTCTGGTACGTCTACCACCTCCTCGTCTAAGTTTTGGGGTTGCGACCCACCTTCACTATCCCTCTTCCCGACTTCGTCTGGCTGAGGCGGCTGCGCTGAGAGATCAGTGTTGCTGCTTTCAGTTCAGCGTACGTGTTATGCAGGCTGATCTCGAGAAGTCTGTGCGTCGGAGTGCTTATCGCTAAGCTTAATGCTGACTTGTAAGCCCCTCTGATGATAGAATATACTTGCTCTTCCTCGCTCTTGTTCAACGTGTGGAAAGGCAAGCTGTATTTCAACTCGCTGATTACGAGTGCCTGCAATAAACACACAGAATCATTTTCCTTCATGACCTTTTGTGGAAGGTGATCCTCTGAATCATCCAAGCCACTTGTTTAGTTGCCGATTTAAAAATACCGACAGTGTGATTTGCCTTGCCAATGCTTTGAACCCAGAAATCCAAGATCCTGGTGACCGTGACTTGTTTAATCTCCTGCTTTTCGATTTTGATTTCTATTCTTCCGTTACTTTTGTAGCGTTTGCTGTGTATTCTGATCACCTCCGATTTTTCGGGTGTGCAGCTGAGATCACTGGTTCTGGCAAAGTTTTCTACGGCCAGTGCGGCCTCCTGCAGAGTTTGCTCTTTGCTGGCCAGGGCACCTCCGTGTGGCCCACAGAGTAACGTCGTCCGCGTAGAGGGTATAACTTAGCTGTGGTACACAGACCAAGGCCCGAGCGAGGCGACGCATTGCGATATTAAATAACAGAGGAGATGTGATGGCTCCTTGAGGCGTTCCCTTGTTTGGCATTTGGAATGGCTCAGACCTAACGCTTGAGATACCAGCTGTCGCCTCCAGCTTGGTGAGAAAATCCTTTATATTGTAATGAGAGCAGTGGACACGGAGCTCAGGTAGAGAAAGAAGAGGAAGCACTGGTATCACAGGCTTGCATTCACTAGCCCTTGCGCTAAATAAATCTTTTGTTCACCGAGTGAACTCCTGCTGGTTCAACACCCCGTTTCAAGTGGTGGAGGTACTGGGTACATCTGGTCCTCACCCTGGAACTTCGCAGCCATACACTCCAACCACCTTCTGCAATGACTGATACGGGACCGTCTCATGCCACCACTCCAGGTCTCGCACCCATACTTGCCTTCTGCGCTGGCGCTCTCCGGCAGCGCGACTCCCCCCCCCCCCATATTTGGTGGCACAGAGGATCAAGATGTGGACAACTGGATTGCCGAGTATGAACTGGTGAGCGCGTACAATAGGTGGAACGCAGCCGATAAGCTCACAAATGTGAGTTTTTACCTGATCGACGTGGCGAAACTATGGTAGAGTAATCATCAAAGTGATTTTAGTACCTCGTCGGAATTGGCGAAAACCCTCTCGGAAGTCTTTGGACGTCCTGCTGTCCGTCGCCTTCGTGCTGAACAGCGCTTGCGTGGCAGAGTATAAACAGATGAGACTTTCATGAGCTACATCGAAGATGTGATCTTCCTCTGGCAGCTCGTCAACCCGACAATGGATCAGGCAGGCAAGATAAAAAAAATCATGAAAGGAATCGACGACGGTGCATTCCAAATGCTTGTTGCGAAGAGTCCCCAGACGGTCGCCGAGGTGATTCAGCTCTGCCAAAGCTATGATGAGCTGCGTAGGCAACGTGCTTCCACACGTTGCGCTGCTCAAGACACCGCGGACCTCTCATCCCTCGACTATTTCCATGACACTGCCGACCACTCTGCGTTAATGCCACTCATAAAGCAATTCCTACGCGAGGAGGTCGCCCGACAGCTATCTATAATCACCAGAACTACCGAGCCAATGGCACCCTTGTCGCCTTCGCTTCGCCAGGTCATTGAATCGCAAGTTGTCGAAGCATTGCCGCCAGCTCAGGCTCCACCATCTGTTACCGCACCACTAACATATGCAGCCGCTGTTGCTCGGCCACGTGCTCCATCGTCTCCGGCTATCTACGAAGCAACTCGCCACGTTTATTCGTCGACGCCACCTGCCCGCCCGTTGGCTGTCCCGTCTCCGGTTGTATACAAAACAACTCGGAACGTTTATATGACGTCGCCGCCTGCACGACCGTTTCCGGTACCTTATTCAGCGACAAGTGCCCCTACCGTCAGCCAATGGCGCACTCCGGATAATCGGCGTATATGTTTTCATGTGGCATCCCAGGCCACATAGCTCGTCACTGCCGCCGTCGCAGCTTCCCATCTCATGAGATTGCAGGGGCCTCCACTACATGCCCACTCAGCCGCGATATCCCGTTCCTGCCGATCCACCTCAAGACGTACGTACCGGTCGCCGCCCATCCGGCTCAAGCCGTTCGCCTTCTCCTCGTCGCAGATATATTTCTCCAATGTTGCGTCGCAACAGCCCACCACGAGGGGAAAACTGAGGGGCGCAGTTCCGGAGGCAAGAACTGCGCTAACAGCGAAAATTTCAAGACCTATCTGCTGTCCCCCGAACGAAATCGAACTTTATATTGATAGTATTAAGGTGCACGGACTTGTTGACACTGGAGCTGCCGTATATGTAATCAGCGAGAAACTGTGCTGGAACTTGAAGAAAGTGACCACTAAACTTACCGACCTATCTTTGCAGACAGCTACGTACGTCCCACCATGTTCATCCTTTAGCTCTGTGCAGTGCATGAGTCGTCATTCAAGGTGCGATGTACGTCGTCGCATTTGCGGTTTTATTCCGTTCTTCGCATAACGTTATGTTGGATGGGACTTTCTTTCGTCAAATTCTGCTTTGGTCGACAGTGCTCGATCCTACTTCGCGTTATCTGTGCCGTGCTATGACCCCGACGATGGCGCTTCGTGTAGTGTTTGCTGCTTCTGACGTTGACATTGCGCCTTTCTCAGCTGTTGTTGTCCCGTTGTCGTGTGCATCTCCTCCGAAATCGCCTGTGTTGTTTATGCCATCGGTCACATCTGCGTGCCGTCGAAATTTCATGCTTCCGTTTGCTGTCATCGTTTTTCGCAACGGCCACGCTGCCATTTATGTGATGTGCAATCCCTCGGACAGCCCGTCATCCCTACTACGGGGAGAATGCCTGGGAAGCTACGAACCTTACGAGTACATTCTTCCAGCTACTATACCCGATTCTACGATTTCGCTCCCAATGTGTGCTGTCACTCCTACCAACGCGCCTAATGATGTTCTGGACGTCTTCTCGGATGCCATCGACTCTGAGCTCGCACCAACTAAGTGCCAAGAAATTATAAATCTTCTACTCCGTTTTCGCTCTTCATTCGATCGTGACCAGTCAGGCTCAGACAGAACCTCTGCGGTCGTTCACCGTATTGACACCGGTCAACAAACCCAGCTTAGACAGCGTCCATACCGTGTGTCATCTGCTGAACGCCGTGCCATCAACGAACAAGTGGTAGACATGTTGAAACGTGGCATCATCGAGCCCTCCAACAATCTCTGGGCTTCCCCGGTTGTCCTCGTCAAGAGAAAGACGGATCCATCCGGTTTTGCGTTGACTACCGACGACTGAACAAGATAACGCGCAAAGATGTATGCCCCCTGCCTCGCATCGACGATGCTTTGGACTGCCTACAAGGAGCAGAGTTCTTTTCTTCGTTAGATTTATGCTCCGGCTACTGGTAGGTGCCCATGGCAGAGAGTGACCGCCAGAAGACAGCCTTTGTAACACAGGATGGACTATATGAATTCACCGTGATGCCCTTTGGCCTCTGCAATGTGCCTGTCACTTTCGAAAGGTTGATGGATACCATCCTGCGAGGTCTGAAATGAAAAACGTGCCTGTGTTATTTGGACGACATTGTGGTAGTTTCAAGCGACTTTGAGACCAACCTCAGCCTCCTCGAGCAAGTTCTTGCGTACCTTTCCCCGGCGGGATGTCAACTTAACTTGAAGAAATGCCACTTCGGCGCTAGCAAGCTTGTAATCCTCGGCCATGTGGTTTCCAAAGACGGCATTCTTCCGGACCCCACAAAACTTAATGCAGTCGCGGTGTTCCCGAAACCAACCACCATCAAAGAGCTCCGAAGCTTCATCGGCTAATGTTCGTACTTCCGGCGCTACGTCCGCAATTTCGCCTCCATTATCGCCCCCTTGACCAATCTGCTCGCCGGAAGTTCTGATTTGTCAGCGTGGTCGCAGGCGTGTGATGATGCATTTCAGGAACTCCGACGGCTCCTCACTACGCTTCCCATACTTCGACATTTCGATCCATCCGCTCCAACGGAACTTCATACAGACGCTAGTGGTGTCGGGCTAGGGGCCATACTGGCCCAACGCAAGGATGGCTTTGACGAGTACGTCGTCGCCTATGCCAGCCGCATCCTCAGTAAAACCGAGAAGAATTACAATGTCACTTTAAAGGAATGCCTAGCCATTATTTGGGCAATCGGAAAATTTTGGTCTTGTTTATATGGACGTCCGTTTGATATTGTGACAGACCGCCGTGCGCTTTGCTGGTTATCTTCACTAAAAGATCCCAATGGTCGGCTCGCTCGTTGGGCATTGGGGTTACAGGAATTCGATATCCGTGTTATATACCGTTCTGGTCGGAAGCATTCCGACGCCGATGCCATGTCACGCTCGCCGTTGGCTTCAGAGCCGGTCTGTTCGCCTATCTCCTCCAGTGCTGCCTTGGCCATCAGTATTTCGGACATGCCTTCTGGGCAACGCAAGTACGCTTGGATTTCTTCCCTTTTGGACTTTCTCTCAAACTGGACGCCCGCTCCAGTTCCCAGGACGCTTCGCCGTCAAGCACAACACTTTGCTATTCGGGATAACCTGCTTTACCGCCGAAAATACAGCTCTATCGGCCCTAAGTGGTTGTGGGTCATTCCCCGACATCTCCGCTTTGACATCTGCGCCACGTTCCGCGATGATCCGCAATGTGGCCACGCCGGTGTGTTAAAAACATATACACTCGCTTGCAACTGCGGCACTACTGGCGCAGTATGTACTATCGGCGTCAAATTAAACCCGAACAGCGGAGCACGTGTTTCAAGCATTAGAAACAGTATAGTGTTGGCCATCCAGTCATCACCATTGACAGGCGTGCACATCCGGTTTGGCAGCACTGCGCGATTCCCCTACAGTGCGTTATCTCCGTTTCTGGTCTAGTTTTCGTATAATGGTAATGGTGGCCATCGTGGGCATGCCAAGGGCTTTGATGGTATTACTCGCAATTCCTTGCTTTTACTTCAGCGTCGCAGTGCAATCAGTAACTTGGCACGATAAAACAAAAAGATAAATATAACCGGTTTGCGGTTGATTTTAGAACGATCGTCGCATCTCGTTCGCCAGCGCTGCTTCACCTGCACCCTTCTACGGCGGCTGCATTTCCGATGGAGGCGGAAATGTTGTAGGCCCGTGTGCTCAGATTTGGGTGCACGTTAAAGAACCCCAGGTGGTCTAAATTTCCGGAGCCCTCCACTACGGCGTCTCTCATAATCATATAGTGGTTTTGGGACGTTAAACCCCACATATCAATCAACCTGCACCCTTCTTTCAGAGACCCACCCGAAAACGCGTCACTTTAGCTGGAAATGCCGAGCATTTCTTCGGAACAGAGAGCGCAAAGTGTTTCGCTTTACCGGCGCGGAGTGAAATAGCGTGAAATTGTCAGCATTATGAGCCGACTTTTGTCTACTGTAAATAGAATAGACGGGAATTTCATGATGATGGACTCCGTGATGACAAACCATGCTACAATACTCGCCTTCGGCTGCAGTAGTTTAACCTCTGTTTTTTTTATTTTGTTCCTTTCAAATACCATACCTGGAACACAAGCAGAAATATTGCACTATAGACATTTATAGGGGGATCGCGCAGTGCCGCCACACCGGATGTGCGGGCCTGTCTGTGCCAGTGACTGGTCGACAGCACGCACTATGCCATTGATAAAACTTGGGCCACGCGCTCCGCTGTTCGCGTTTCATTTGATGCCGATAGTACCGTTTCGTTTGCCGTTTATAAGGTCCTGCCTTACGTGCCAGCGACGCAAGATTCCCGCTCAACATACCACTGGTCCCTTGCAGCCGTTGCCATGTCCAACACAACCTTTCGATCGTGTCGGAATCGACCTTTACGGTCCGGTTCCCTATATTTAGAGTAGCAACCGCTGGGTCATTGTGGCTATCGACTACCTAACGCGGTATGCTGAAACAGCTGCTTTACCTTTTGCTACCGCAAAAGACGTTGCATGTTTCATACTGAAAGACCTGGTTTTAAGGCATGAAGCACCTCGGGAGTTACTAAGCGACCGTGGCCGCGTTTTTCTCTCCGATGCCATCAAAGCGAGTGTCACATCATACACCGCACTACCACAGCCTATCACCCGCAAACTAATGGAATGACAGAGCGTTCAATCGTACACTTGAAGATATGCTGGCCATATATGCTTCATCCGACCAGTCAAATTGGGATAGCATACTGCCTTTTGTGACATATGCATACAACACTGCAACGCAAAGCACCACTGGATTTTCGCCTTTCTTCCTTCTTTATGGACGCGAGCCATCATCAACTATGGATACTATTCTTCCTTATCGACCGGATCCTTCAGAGTTAACAACCGTTTCACGAGCAGCAGCACACGCTGAAGAATGTCGGAAGCTTGCCCGTGCGTTCACGTCACACGACCAGACGCGCCATAAAGATCGCCACGACACGTCAACCACGCCTATGAGCTTTGCTCCTAACTCACTGGTGTGGCTATGGATACCTTCTGCTCCTCCAGGACTCTCCCACAAGCTTTCGTCCAGGTACCATGGTCCCTATCGAGTTGTACGCCAAACATCCCCTGCCAACTACCTTGTCGTGCCGCTGGACCTATCTCCGGACAAGCGCCGACGGGGACAAGAAATCGTACACGTCTCTCGGCTCAAGCCATGCCATGACCCTTATGTGTACACTTTTCCTTAGGTCGCCAGGATGGCTCCCTCTTCGCCCAGGGGTGATTGTAACGAGAGCAGTGGACACGGAGCTCAGGTAGAGAAAGAAGAGGACGCACTGGTATCACAGGGTTGCATTCAGTTAGCCCTTGCGCTAAATAAATCTTTTGTTCGCCGAGTGAACTCCTGCTGGTTAAACACCCCGTTTCAATATACTAGTTATATATCTTTTCCCCGCAACCAACTATATTTAGCTCTGAGAGTATAGCTTCATGAGAGATATTATCAAAAGCTCCCTTTAGGTCTAGAGCAAGCAGCAATTGCTCTCCATCCTTGGGAACGCCTTTGAGGACCTCTTCTTGTATCAGGAGGAAAGCGTCCTGTGTCGAGAGACCACTGCAGAAGCCCAGCATGGTGGCCGGAAACAGCCCCCTGTCCTCTATGAAATTCTGAAGTCTGGTGTGAACGACCAGTTCGAAAAGCTTCCCCATACATGACGTAAGTGATATAGGTCTGAGCGCCTGCAGGGAGGGTTTTTTTCCGGGTTTTGAAATGGTTATCATTTTGGTGGTTTTCCATTCTGCAGGGGCCTTCCCTTTGAGCCAATAGTACTCATTTAATTGTTTTGTCAGGCCTTCGATGGTTTGTCGCTAAGGTTCCTTATCATTGCATTCGTAATTTGGTCTTCACCGGGAGCTGTGTTCCTCTTGGCTGCTTCGGCGGCCGCAAAGATACGATTCTTCTTATTTTTCGTGTTTTTTCACCCGCTTTTCTTTCTATTTATTTTACATTGGTTCTGATAACTTCCCCTATACATTCCTTGGCATAAATGGTGGGCACGGCAGACCATCGACGAACATGTGGCTCAAATCGTTTTGCTACCTCGTGCAGGTCCTTGTTCATGGTCTGTCCGGATCAACGTTTCTGCAACTACCGAAGACTAAAGCAATGGACCAGGCATATCTGCCTGACTTCGCCACGTGCACTTGGTTTCCAACTACGTCACTGTTGTCGCGACACTGCTGGTTTGACGCCTCACCTTCGCTGTTTTGGGACGCGCCACTCATGCCACCACTTATGTTCCACGTGACGTCGACGCACCAGTTAAAAAGACTCCAGCTCCAGACCTACGCCTTTTGTGGCCATGGCAGACCATCAACGAACATGTGGCTCAAACCGTTTTGCTACCTCGTGCAGGTTAGTAACTGCTATAGCGCGATTAGGAGTGATTGTCGTGGTCTTTTGGTCTTGCCGTGCCCCCAACGCTGTGCTTTTATTGCTTATGATGTATACTGTGTATGTTTGTTGCTGTTGTGCGGTGACGTCGAGTCAAATCCCCGCCCCACTAACAGTGGTGGTGCTTCTGTCGAGTCGATGTTGAGAGAGCTGCTGTCTGGCCAGAAAAAGTTGACAGCGGATGTAACTGCACTCGGAGAACAACAAAATAACGTTGAAAAAGTTATAGCTGATTGGGGAGCCAGATTCGCCGAATTGGAAAAACGAGCTTCACGCGTGGATGACCTTGAACGTACTGTAAAATTGCTAGAGGCGAAGTTGACTGACCTCGAGGATAGGAGCAGGCGATCCAATTTAGTAGTCTTTGGTATCCCTGAGGATATGGGTGAAACTGAAGCTATTCTTAAAAATAAGGTTCTTGAAGAAGTTTTCTCCAAGAAGCTTTCGGTTAATTGTAAATCTGTCGGCCGAATTTATCGCCTCGGTAACGCGGGTAGTGGAAGACCAGTCATTTACTTCCAGGATGTCACTGAAAAACAGCATATCTTAAAAAATGCTCATAAACTAAAGGGTACTCGAATATCAGTTCAGAACGATTATTCGCGCAATACGATAAGGCAACGTAAACTGCTGTGGGATAGCGCTAGAACTGATAGAGAACAAGGCCAGAAAGTTAGCCTGCGTAACGATAAGCTGCGCATTAACAATGAACTTTTCACATGGGATGAAAGCAACAACTTGAGGGTCAAAATCGACGGTCGTCAAAACAGTACCAGAAATACTTGACTTTCCTCCGTGGAAGCCTCCTTTGAATTTAAAGAACTTCGAGTTTTAAACATTAATGCCCGCAGTGTCGTTAATAAATCGGAAAGCCTCGAGGCTACTATTTTAAGTTGCAACCCTCATGTAGTTGTCATAACGGAAACTTGGCTGCATGATAGTATTGAAGATGCAGTTGTGTTTCCTCCGTCGTACAGGGCGTATCGCCGTGACAGAAGTACTAGGGGGGGCGGGGTGGCTGTTTTGCTAAAAAACACTATAGCCGCTACCCCATTACGATAGGCTGATTACTTAGAAACCATGTCACTAAAGTTTTCTTGCTGGGATAAATCATTCTTACTCTTTTTGCCGCTTATCGAGCACCTGACTCTCCCCCCGAATTCTTTCGCGATCTTTTTACGCACATGGCGTCTTTTGCAAATGATAAGGTTCTTCTTATAGGTGATTTTAATCTGCCAGATGTCGATTGGGAAAACGAATTTTTTTGCACCGCGAATAATTCACATTTACAATATTTGCATGACATCATCCTATCTCACAATCTGGATCAGATAGTTAAACAGCCAACGCGCACCTGTGGTTTGTCAGCATCCATACTGGACCTTGTGTTTATTAGTCGTTCATTAGAAAACTTTTCTATATCGGTTGATCCCGGAATTTCTGATCACAACCTAGTATACTGTTCTTTTTCTTTGAAGGTACCTAACACCAGCAAATGTAAAACGATAATGGTTAAAGATTTATCTCGTGCCAGAGATGAAAGTGTCTTGGAATATTTGGAACTATGCCTTGATAATTTTCAAAGCAACAATACTGCTGTACTTTGGGATGAGTTGAAACAAATTATTGCTTACTGTCTTAGCAACTTTATTCCCAACAAAACTAAAAAAGCATCGAAAACTACTCCTTGGATGACGAGAGAAATCTTGCACCTCAAAAGAAAAGTAAAGCGCCTAAGGCGACGGCGGGCCTCCCGTGTGATTATTCACCAAATGCAAGATAAACTAAACCTTGAAGTACAGCTAGCTAAGCGCTGGTATTTCCAGCACACGTTGCCAAACTTCATTCGCACGGCACCCCAAAAATTTTGGTCTTTTATAAGCAGGAAAACAAACTCAATTGACCAACTCGTTCACGAAGGCCTCGTCGTCGTCGATAAGCAATGTATCGCAGAGCGCTTTAATCATTATTTTCAAAGTGTATTTTCTAGTTCTAATACCATTGTAAACCCAAATCGCTTGCCATGTGACTCGAACACTGATATAGTATCACAACCAGGTGTGGTATCAATGTTACTGAACCTTAAAATTAAATCATCTCCAGGACCAGACAACATACCGAATGCCTTTCTGCGCAGATATGCTGAAGCGTTAGCCCCCTTTTTGGTAATCATTTTTCATTCCGCGTTGTCGTCAGCTATTCTTCCTGCAGATTGGCTAACTGCGCGTGTCGTTCCCATTCCGAAAAAGAACTACGCAGCACAAATAACCAATTATCGACCCATTTCATTAACATCCACGTGCTGCAAATTAGTTGAACATATTGTCACGGCTAAAGGCCGGGCAAGAAGACAGAGGACGACGAAGTGATGAGCGTGGACAGCACCCACGATTCCTCTGAGAAATAAGTCGAAGTGGCTGCTCTTTTGTTCTGTTAATACAGACCTCGTTTTTCTGGTCGCACCGTCGTCCTGTACTCTGTTATTTTCACCTAGCGACATTGGTGGAGGTGCTGGACTTCTCCAACTGATGCTTGGGACACCTCCGCGCCCTAGCACATCGAGTCCACCACCGCAGTCCGTTCCTGCAGTGGATACTCCTGTCCACCGCTACAGTCGCCGACAGCGAGGCCTTAGTCCCGAGGTGATCCCGCTCGAACTTCTCCAGCAACACACCGTACCGGGAGAAATGGCTACCGGAAGGCCTTCACACCTTACTGTTGATCAGCCTCTAATTCCTGAGACCTTCCACGGTGAGGTTTATGAAGACGTCGAGGACTGGTTAGCCCAGTATGAGCGAGTCGCCAAAGCCAACCGCTGGCCAACTGAACAAAAGCTATCGCGCGTCTACTTTGCTTTGGCAGACAGCGCTCGTACGTGGTATGAGAACCGCGAGTCAACGCTGTCTTCGTGGGAAGAATTTCGGCAGCAAATTCTCGGGACATTCGCAAACACCGACCGCTGTGATTCTGCTTTGAAGCTCATCGAGGCACGCATACAGAAACCCAACGAGAGCGTCGCCATGTTTGCGGAAGACATGGCCCGCCTATTTCACCGGGCCGACCCCGAGATGCCTGAAGGTAAAAAACTCCGACATCTGATGAGGGGCGTCAAGGAAGAGCTGTTTGCCGGTCTCCTACGCAACCCACCAACAAGCGTAGGGGAATTCGTCAAAGAGGCTACAACACTCGAGCGCGCACTACAACAACGGCGCCGATACCATGACCAACCGAACAAAACATCTCCCAGCCTCTCTGCTTTCAGTGCCGGTAGTGAGTGTTCTCTGCGCGAACTCATTCGTGAGGTCGTTCGGGAGGAGATCCGAAACCTCCTTGTGAATCCGCAAGAAAATACCATGGCTTGCGTTGCAGAAGTTGTGCGGCAAGAACTCCGCCAGGCATTTTCGTTGCCCGAATCGCTCTCGGACCAGCGGTCTGTAAGCTACGCATCAGCTGTTCGTCGACCCACTCCAGGGTCGTACAACTCGTCACCACTGGCTTATCGTGACGTAAGCCAAGGGCCTTACGAGCCGTGGGCCCCAGCTCCCAATCCACCGCGGCCGTATCCACAGTCCAACATGCCTATGCAAACGGCGCCAATGTACACTCCGCCGACATCTGCATCTTGGTCGCAAGGTATGCCCACCAGTCGACCATTCATCCGTAAGACGGACTTGTGGCGCACCGTCGACCGTCGACCACTTTGCTTTCATTGCGGAGAAGCCGGCCATATTTTCCGCCATTGCCCGTACCGTGACCGTAGACATCATAACTTTCTACAAACCTCCCCTCGTGCCTATTTCGATAACCGCCGTGACAGCAGTGCAGGCCCGCAAGCACAGCAACCCGAAGTGCCGTATCGTCGACCCCGCTCTCCTTCACCTGCACCGAACTCGCCGCCGCAGCGCAGGTACTCCGAGGTGGTCCGAGGCAGATCCCCTATCCCTCGTCGCGGAAACTAACAGCTGCGACCTTTGGGGGGAAGGTTGCCGCCCGTCGAGATGCTAACACACCCCCAACATCTTCTCTACGACGTGATATGACGAATGATACCACGGATCATACGACGCACGATACCAAGGACGATGCGACGTCACCGACATCAACGGAAATCGTAAGCGCCAATCTAGACATTTGTATAGACGGACGCCCAATAACAGCACTGGTAGATACTGGTGCGGACTTCTTCATTATCAGCCGTAAACTCGCCGGCTGCCTAAAGAAAGTAAGAACAACATGGACGGGACCAAACATTAGAACCGCAGGGGGTCAATTGGTGACGCCGACAGGCAAATGTACAGCTCGAATTAATATTGGCAGTTCAGATTTCGTCACTACTTTCGTAATTTTACCGGAGTGCTGCAAAGATCTGATCTTGGGCATGGACTTCTTGCGTGAGTACGGTGCCATTATCAACATTCCTGAGAGATCGGTTACGTTTTGGACGGCCCCAGATCAAGTTTCGAATGTGCCCTGTACAGACCAGCGACGTCGGCCTTTGCGTGTCTTCGAAGACGACGTGACCATCCTACCGCGGTCGAGTGCACTCGTGGCTGTGACATGTGACACGTCGAGCGATTCTGAAAACATCGCCGAGCAAATTCCAACACATTCAGCCATGGTTTATCTATCGCAAGAGGCGTCGTAAGCATAAAATGCGGACACACGCACGTCCTTATTACGAACTTCAGCTCTGAACGCCGACATCTAACGAGGGGCATGGCAGTCGCGTACGTGGAAGAGCTCGCCGAGATGACAGACTGCCTAACTCTTGAAAAAGATAATTCAACTGATCTCACCCCTGCACCTTTATCTGTTGATATTGACCCAAGTTTGCTGCCGGCGCAGAGGCAAAGTATCATGCAGCTTATTAACAAGTTTGAAGATTGTTTCTCTTCGATTTCCAGGGTCCGTCAAACGCCGCTGACGAAACATCGAATTATAACGGACGACATGACCAGACCAATCAGGCAAAACCCGTACCGGGTAGCTCCGCGAGAACGTGAAGCCATCGAAAAGCAGGTGCGACAGATGCTTGAAGACGACGTTATTCAGCCGTCGAAAAGCCCTTGGGCTTCGCCGGTTGTATTAGTGAAGAAAAAAGACGGCACCTTACGTTTCTGCGTGGATTACCGCAAGCTGAATCAGGTGACAAAAAAAGACGTCTACCCACTTCCACGTATCGACGATTCACTCGATCGACTACGCCACGCGCGTTATTTCTCGTCGATGGATCTAAGGAGTGGGTATTGGCAGATAGAAGTCGATGAAAGAGACCGGGAGAAAACAGCTTTCGTGACACCTGACGCCTTTTTGAATTTAAGGTACTTCCATTTGGCTTGTGCTCAGCACCGGCAACGTTTCAGCGGCTAATGGACACCGTACTATCAGGCCTCAAGTGGCAGACGTGCTTAGTGTATTTAGATGACGTCATCGTATTTTCTGTCACATTCAACGAACACGTCAGGCGACTGCACTCAGTATTTCAAGCTATCCGTTCCGTCGGACTAACACTTAAGCCGGAAAAATGCCATTTCGGCTTCAAAGAGCTTCTGTTCCTGGGGCATCTTGTCAGCAGTGAAGGTGTGCGGCCTGACCCTGAAAAAATAGCTGCCATTACGAATTTTCCAGCGTCAACTGACAAAAAGGCCGTCAGACGGTTTTTAAGACTGTGTGCTTACTACCGACGCTTCATTGAGAACTTCTCGCGCATTGCCTCGCCGTTGACTCGCCTTACCAGAGAAGACGTCGCATTCGTATGGAATGAAGAGCAGCAAAAATCATTCGACGAGCTGCGGCAACTCCTTCAGAAGCCACCAGTCCTCGCACACTTTGATGATGACGCACCGACAACAGTGCACACCGACGCTAGCAATGTCGGCTTAGGAGCTGTACTCGTGCAGTGGCAGGATGGCGCCGAACGAGTAATTGCTTACGCGAGCAGAACTCTTTCACGTGCGGAAGAAAATTATTCCACTACGGAAAAAGAGTGCCTTGCGGTGGTGTGGGCGGTTATAAAATTCCGCCCATACCTGTATGATCGTCCTTTTATAGTGGTCAGCGACCATCACTCTCTCTGCTGGCTGACGAATTTAAGAGACCCTTTAGGACGGTTGGCGCGCTGGAGCCTGAAGCTTCAAGAATTTGACATGACGGTGGTCTACAGATCGGGGAAGCGACATTCAGACGCTGATTGCCTTTCTCGTGCGCCATACGAACCTGCGACGGCAGAAGATGACGATACAGCCTTTGTCGGAGTTGTAAACACGGCAACAGTCGCACAGCTGCAACGAGACGACCCCGAACTAGAACCCATAATACGTTTTTTAGAGGGTGGCACTTCAGCTGTACCTAGACTGTTTGCGAGAGGGCTTTCGTCATTTTGCTTGCGCAACGACGTCCTGTATAAGATGAACTTCACGCCACACGGAAACGACTACTTACTCGTCGTCCCAACATCTCTAAGGAGCGAAGTATTACAGGCATGTCACGATGAACCAACATCCGGCCACCTGGGTTACACGCGTACGTTGTGCAGAGTGAGGCAGAAATACTACTGGCCACGACTGACGGCAACCGTTCAACACTATGTTCGGACGTGCCTTGATTGCCAGCGCAGAAAAGTTCCACCCGTCAAACCAGCAGGCCTCCTCCATCCTATTGACGTGCCTGTTACTCCATTCGCTCAAGTCGGAATGGATCTTTTGGGCCCATTTCCAACCTCATCAGCAGGTCGCAGATGGATTATAGTAGCTACCGACTACCTCACTCGTTACGCCGAAACCAAGGCTTTGGAGAGGGGCACGGCAAGTGAAGCAGCCCGATTTTTTGTAGAGAATGTGGTGCTAAGGCAAGGTGCTCCATCAGTGGTAATAACTGACAGGGGAACTGCATTGGCAGCTGAACTATTACAGACAGTTTTAAGACTTAGTGGCACATCCCACCGGCGAACAACGGCGTATCATCCGCAAGCGAATGGTCTCACGGAACGTCTCAACAAGACACTAGCGGATATGCTCTGCATGTACGTCGATGTAGAGCATAAAAACTGGGATGAGATCTTGCCGTATGTCCCGTTCGCCTATAACACGGCTTATCAAGAAACAACAAGAACAACGCCATTCCGCCTTCTTCATGGTCGTGAAGTCACCACTATGCTGGATGCTATGCTTCCGCACGAGTGCGAAGACGCTGAAACGGATGCTGATTATATCACTCAGCTGGCCGAAGAAGCCCGACAACTTGCACGCCTACGTATTAGTCGCCAGCAGGACTACGATTCAAGACGGTACAACCTTCGTCGCCGACCAGTCTCCTACGAGCCAGGAGAGAAAGTTTGGATATGGACACCTATTCGGCGCCGTGGCCTCTCAGAAAAACTGTTAAGACGGTACTTCGCTCCCTATAAAGTTCTGCGACGTCTCAGTGACATTAATTATGAGGTTGTTCCTCATACTGCGCACTCTTCAAGGCGTCGAAGGTATGCTCCAGAAGTGGTGCACGTGGTACGCATGAAGCCTTATTTCGCCGAATGAACTCATGCGTTTCCAACGAGTACAAACCGCTTTGATTATAAAGCATCGGGACGATGCTTTCTTGAATGGGAGGCTAATGTCACGGCTAAAGGCTGGGCAAGAAGACAGAGGACGACGAAGTGATCAGCGTAGACAGCACCCACGATTCCTCTGAGAAAGAAGAAGTCGAAGTGGCTGCTCTTTTTTTCTGTTAATACAGACCTCGTTTTTCTGGTCGCACCGTCGTCCTGTACTCTTGTTATTTTCACCTAGCGACAATATTATTGCTAAAGAAATATCAGTTTCTAAATGATAACGATATACTTTCTCCTCACCAGCATGGTTTTCGCAAAGGGTTATCGACTGTAACACAATCAACGACAATTATTCACTACTTTGCTAGTACACTTGACAAGTCGAGCCAAATCGACGTGATATTTCTGGACTTTAAGAAAGCGTTTGACCTTGTTCCTCACAGTAAACTTATTGAAAAACTGCAGTTAATTAACCTTACCGCATACATAGTTAACTGGTAAGCAGCTTATCTGTATAATCGCAAAAAGTTTGTGTCAATCGGTAATTACTCTTCTAATGAACTTTCAGTAACATCTGGAGTATCCCAGGGTAGTGTTTTGGGACCTTTACTATTTCTAATATATATAAATGACATCGTTAACGAAATTTTCCCCCTATTCAAATTAGGCTATTCGCAGACGATTGTATAGTGTTTAACGAAGTTTGTTCTCTTAATAGAGAGTTTTAGTACTGCGGAATGGTGCTACGTACGCATCACGCAAGCGCCTTGCGTTACGGGGCGTCGTTTACCACTAATCGGCTTTTAGTAAGCCGTAGTACCCGCGTACGTAACGAGCGTGAAGCGTGCTGCGCCATCTGGTAGATCAAAATAGAAGCACGTGTTGTTGACAGCCAATGTGAGCCAATCCAAGTGTTATAGCCAGATTACGGCCATATTTTAAGCCACAGAGCCGGTCGGTGCTTACCTTCGATGCCGCCATTTTGCAAAACGAACTCTCGCGCTTTCGCGAACTTGTTCGAGAGCAGCACGATCAGCTCATACGTACGCACGCACGCATCTCATGCGTGCGTACGTAGCAGCTGCATACGTAACGTGATACGTGCGCGTTGCGGTCTGCGCATGCGCACTACGCAGAACATGGCGTCCTTACGTACGCAACGCTGCCACGTACGCAGCGTACGCAGTACTAAAACTCTCGAATGATCAATTAATGCTTAATTCTAACCTTCAAAACATTTTGTCGTGGTGCGCGCGATGGGATATGGAATTGAACAAGGAAAAAGTCTACATGTCTGTAACAAAAAAATTAATATGATGTCGTTTGCTTATAACCTAGGATCTACACCGCTCACCAAAGTAAACCAATACAAGTATCTTGGAATCATGATAACTAGTGACCTAAGTTGTAATAACCACATTTCCAACATATGTAACTCCTCCTTCAAAAAACTGTGTATCCTCAGGCACAAACTAAACTAACATAAATGCTATAGAGATGATTCAACGCAGAGCAGTTAGGTTCATTTTTTCTAAATATAGAATAACTGACTCTCCCACTAGCCTAATGAAACAACATAATATCCAGACACTTCAGCTTCGAAGGAAAGTACACTGGCTAAAATTTCTCTACCAACTGAAAAACAACCCCTTCTCTATGAACCCACACGCGTATGTGACACCACTTGCAGCACGTCGAACACGGCATCGTCACGAATTTTCTTTAACACCATATAAGACCAGAACTAACCTTTTCAAATATTCTTTCTTTCCGCGCACTATAAACGATTGGAATAATCTGCATTTATCACAACTAATAAGCGCAGATTCCATTGAACATATATCTACTTGATGTTTCGCCATTGTCATGTTGATTAATATTTCATTTCTTATTTTTAGTGTTCCTTTTTTGTATTTCAATTCTTTTTTTGTATTTCAAGTGTCTTGCGGGGGTATAGGCAAATGTTTATGCGCATGCAATGTGTTCTTACTTCTGTTATTTCTTTCTGACGTTGTTTTCATTGATTATGTTTCGTATTTCTTCAGTGTATATCTTACTTAGTTGTGACTTTCTCCTTGCATTTTTTTTTGTTATTGCTGTTCAGGTATATATATATATATATATATATATATATATATATATATATATATATATATATATATATTCATGTATTTGCCCTTCTTCTTGGACCCAAATAAGGTCTGCAGTATTGTATAAATAAATAAAATAATTGTCTGTTAGATCTCATTAAGATCGTGCCACAAACACGGAAAAATGAGCCCTTAGGTATACACTTCTTTCTCTTATTTATTAACGACTGTCTCGTGCTGGCAGACTTGGTGAGTTATGTTGTATACGAGGGACTATTGGCCAGCTACCAGCTCGTAATAAGTTCACGAGCTACGGGATGCCATACAGGCTTATAACGAGAGTGTACCACACTCGCCGCCATGGCTACAGGTGGCGCTGACTGACACTCCCACGTTTAAATTCACATATAAACCCAATAAAGTGGCTGGGGTAGTAGCCGCCATGATAGCTCAGTGGTAGAGCATCGAACGCGTTATACGGAGGTCGTAGGTTCGATTCCTGCTCACGCCAAGTTATTTTTTTCGCCCACTTTTCTTTCTTATTTACTTTACATTGGTTCAAATAACTTTCCTTGACATTCCTTCGCATTATTGTCGGTTAGATCTCATTAATATTGTGTCAAAACATGGAAAACGAGCCCTTAGGTATACACTTCTTTCCCTTATTTATTAACGAGGGTCTCGTACTGGCAGACTTAGTGCCGTTAGGTTGTATACGAGGGACTATTGGTCAGCTGCCAGCTCGTATCAGGTTCACGTGCTACGGGACGCCATACAGGCTCATAAAAAGAGTGTACCACCACGGCCGCGGGATGAAAAAGCGCATGGTACGGCCTGCCGCGTGGAGCGGCTTTCTATGGGAGAGCGCGTGTCAGCCATAGGGTCAGTTGTGGCCGCTGCAGCACGACGGGGCGGGGCCGGGAGGGACGGGGAAACGAGTGGCGGCGGTTCCCTAGGGGCCGCAGCCGCAGCAAGTTAGCTGGTGTTTGTCACAACAGTGACCCAGTCAGTTGTTCTAATCAGTGTCTTTTCTTAAATCTCATTTATCACACCGATGGCATATCGCTTAAGCAGTAGACTACGAGGCACTATTTAGTTAAAAAGCTAATTGAGTTTTCCTGTGCGTGCCGCGCACCTGACGTTTTTTTCCTTTATTCAGAACCAGCGTACAACTGTAAATTACTTGAAAAAAATTTCCCCGCGCCACTGCGATGAGACAATAACAACAAAGGGCAGTGGTTCTAAAATTTTCTCTCGGTCTATCATGTGCAAAGCGCTCCTTAAGACACTTTCGCGCAGCCAGAGAACCTGTAGTCCAAATGTAGCTAAAGACAAAAAAGAGCAAAAATATTTGCAGACAGATATTCTATTTGGACTTGCGTTTTCACATTCGCGGGGTACTATAATCATTTTAGTACAACACGTCGTTATTGTATGAAAAAGCTCGTGTTGAAGAACGTGAAAGTATTGACATGTCGATATTCAGGCGCTTCCTTAAGAAATCATCGCATTTTAATTTAAAAAAAAACAAATACCACTCTACCCTGCCATGCCCTCAATTCTGCCAGCTGCATATCACTAGTCCATTGCTATTGGAGTAATCTTCCGATGCGAAGTCTTTGCATCTCTGCAGTATTTTACGCATGAAGCGAAACAGTGTCAAGGACTTCTTTTTTTTCTTTCGTAGAGAAATTCTATGACGACAGCCACCGGCCTTCGCCTTCTCACCTGCGGATATTCAGATCACGCGTCGAATTCAGTCAAAAGAAAAAAGAAAAAAAGCGAAGATTCCGCAAAGTTGTGCAAGCTTTGAAACAGAAATTGGCGACGCCTACACTGAGCCCCGTAAGCCTTCGAACTACGAAACTCGGCGATTCTGAGGATTAATCTGGTCGCTGCTATGTTAAGATAGGCGATGCCGTGTTGTTTCCACGTTTATTCTCAGCGCAAAGAGATCCGAGTTGAACCGGGCACATGGGCACACCGTCGTTCGAGTAGGCGTTCCATCGCGTCTCAGTCTTTTCGCAATCGCCGCTGTATTTCCCTTTAGCTAGTGTTCTCTCACTGTACGTTATTATCTTCGGCTCTGTCGAAATTTGGGCTTGTTGGTGCATTGTGACGACAGAAAATAGCGCAAAAGAAACGGGGACACAAGACAAGGACACACGGCACAGGCGCTAGCGCCTGTGCCGTGTGTCCTCGTCTTGTGTCCCCGTTTCTTTTGCGCTATTTTCTGTTATCTTCGGCTCATTGTTGGGCTTTGCCTCCTTCTTTTTTTTTAGTGGACTAGTGATGGGTAGTGGGATTTAGCCCATTACGGTGGCGCATACCCGTTTATGATAGTTTCTTAATACCTTCTCACAGGAGGGAAAAATAAAACACCGCCATGATGGGCTACGTGAGGGAGTATACAACGGCTAAGGGCGCAGCCTTGTCAGTGCATTTTTGAGAGGTCTTGCTAATTTGCAGAGCCCAAAGATGACTCTGGCAGCGCCCAGGGAGGCGCTTTGAAAAGGTCTATACGGGGTGAAGAAATCGCTAAACAACCTGCTATCGAAAAAAAAAACGCCCACTTGAATATTTAAAAGTATAAATATGCCGGTAGTAAAAAAATAATGCGGCGGAAGAGGTACACAGTAATATTGGTCGAGTTTGTACGTCCCAAACAACATGTTTATGAGTGACGCCGTGCTGGAGCGTTCCGTAAATAACGATCACCCGCGGTTCTTCATTTAAAGAACCCTTAACACCAAATTCAGAAACTCGAGATGATTCTGTTGTTTGACAGTCCTACATTCCGGGGCACTTTTGACCAATTATTAGCGACGAGCATCGTTACAAGATCGTTCAATTTGGTTTAAAAGTAAGGGCGAGGGCTCGCCCGAATATTCAGGTCCAATCAATATTTTCAGAGGTTTGACGTAGACAGGGGCCTCCGCGTGACGTTGCAGAGGTCAAGCAAGTATTGTCGACCTCAGGGAACATTTCGGGGTGCTCACAAACCCCGACTGTAGAGTTACTGTATATGCTACCTTTAGTAGTAGTGGTTAGAAGAGGAAAAAGGCACCTAATTTCTGCAGCCTAGTAGGGAGCACGGCGCAGTGCCTCTCCCTTTACTTAAAGGTAGCATACCTATAGTAGCTGTACCCGACTGGCTCCCGGCGAAGACTATTGTTCGATCGTCACCCCTTTCGCTCTCTTGTCTGGCGGCTCAATTTTTTAGGCGGGCGTTTGGAACTCACGCAAACTCGTCCTGAATTAACGGCGCTAGACGAGCAAGAAAAACGAAATTTTTGTGCTGACAATGACCAAACGTGCTGCCATAAACGTGCTTGTGGAGTGCATGTGTGTCATTCACACCCTCATTACGGCTCATATTGTGAATCTACAATATGCTTGCAGCTCTGCACTTCGTGTGTAATCCGCTGAATGCAAGAGAGCTACGGCGCGAATCGGCCGGATAACCGCCGCGACAGGCTGTTTTCTTCTCCAGATACGGCAAGTTCAGGGCACGAAACATAATGTAACAGTGGAATGTCATTTAATTTATCTTGATCT
The DNA here is from genome assembly GCA_013436015.1 of Rhipicephalus annulatus. Classification (NCBI taxonomy): domain Eukaryota; kingdom Metazoa; phylum Arthropoda; class Arachnida; order Ixodida; family Ixodidae; genus Rhipicephalus; species Rhipicephalus annulatus. The sequence goes on along the minus strand of WOVY01000129.1, from coordinate 70,754 downwards.
TTGTTCAGATGAAGTACCTTCGAGTCATTATTTGCCACGTGTGACACGATATAGGTGTGCACGAGTATCGTTCTCAGCAGCGTGCGGGTCGGCCGACCGCAAGACCATATAAAAAAAAAACTTGGCCTTCCTTTGTGGCACATTGAAATGGACGAAAAAGCGTACCAGCCAAAGTTGTTCTGTCGGCGTCGTATGGGGGCGCAGTCACGCAGAGAGAGCTCGGGTTCACGCAAGTGCGTGAATGCTCACTCCACGACCGAGGCAGGCGATGGGGCAGTTTCCATCATGGGGGATATTTTTTTATTTTTCCTTCCTCCATGGTTGCCACCAGCTGAAACCACGTTGTGCAGCTAGCGTCCCCACAGCTACAGTGGCTAGAATAGGAAAGTGTGATGAGCGGCAAGCGGCGCCTATGGAGCGCACTCACGGAGGAATCCTTCGTGGAGCGCACTGAAGCCTCCTAGGAGGAGCCGCATGGAGGCGCGCGCAATCGTTTATCGTTTATACGAAATAGCAGAAAACGAACACAGGCCTTTGTGGCTAGCATTTTTGGATATCAAGGGAGCGTACGATAGCGTGGTTCAAGAGGAATTGTGGGGAATACTGGACCCACTAGGCGTGGAACATGTAGTCACTAATCTTTTAATCATCATCATCATCATCAGCCTGACTACGTCCACTGCAGGACAAAGGCCTCTCCCATGTTCCGCCAGTTAACCCGGTCCTGTGCTTGCTGCTGCCAATTTATACCTGCAAACTTCTTAATCTCATCTGCCCACCTAACCTTCCGTCTCCACATAACCCGCTTCCCTTCTCTGGGAATCCAGTCAGTTACCCTTAATGACCAGCGGTTATCCTGTCTACGCGCTACATGCCCTGCCCATGTCCATTTCTTCTTCTTGATTTCAGCTATGATATCCTTAACCCCCGTTTGTTCCCTAATCCACTCTGCTCTCTTCTTGTCTGTTAAGGTTACACCTACCATTTTTCTTTCCATTGCTCGCTGCGTCGTCCTCAATTTAAGCTGAACCCTCTTTGTAAGTCTCCAGGTTTCTGCTCCGTAGCTAAGTACCGGCAAGATACAGCTGTTATATACCTTCCTCTTGAGGGATAGTGGCAATCTACCTGTCATAATTTGAGAGTGCTTGCCGAATGTGCTCCACCCCATTCTTATTATTCTAGTTACTTCAATCTCGTGGTTCGGCTCTGCGGTTATTATCTGCCCTAAGTAGACATAGTCTTTTACAACTTCAAGTGCACTATTACCTATCTCGAAGCGCTGCTCCTTTCCAAGGTTGTTGTACATTACTTTCGTTTTCTGCAGATTAATTTCAAGACCCACCTTTCTGCTCTCCTTGTCTAACTCCGTAATCATGAGTTGCAATTCGTCCCCCGAGTTACTCAGCAATGCAATGTCATCGGTGAAGCGCAGGTTACTAAGGTATTCTCCATTGACTCTTATCCCTAACTGTTCCCATTCTAGGCTTCTGAAAACCTCTTGTAAGCACGCGGTAAATAGCATTGGGGAAATTGTGTCCCCCTGCCTTACACCCTTCTTGATTGGTATTCTGTTGCTTTCTTTATGAAGCACTATGGTAGCAGTTGATCCCCTGTAGATTTCTTCCAGAATGTTTATATATACTTCATCTACGCCCTGGTTTCGCAGTGTTTGCATGACGGCTGATATTTCTAGTGAATCAAACGCTTTCTCGTAATCTATGAAGGCTATGTATAGTGGTTGGTTATACTCTGAGCATTTCTCTATTACCTGATTGATAGTATGAATGTGGTCAATTGTTGAGTAGCCTGTTCGAAATCCAGCTTGTTCCTTTGGTTGATTGAATTCTAATGTTTTCTTTACTCTGTTAGCAATTACCTTTGTAAATAGCTTGTATACTACAGAGAGCAAGCTGATCGGCCTGTAATTCTTCAAGTCCTTGTCATCTCCTTTCTTATGTATTAAGATGATGTTAGCGTTCTTCCAAGACTCTGGTACTCTTCCCGTCAGGAGACACCTCGTAAACAGGGTGGCTAGTTTTTCTAACACAATCTGTCCTCCATCTTTCAGCAGATCTGATGTTACCTGATCCTCACCAGCAGCTTTGCCCTTTGCATGCTCACCAAAGCTTTTCTGACTTCTTCTATCATTACTGGTGGGGTGTAATCTGGGTTACTGCTAGTTCTTATAGTATTAAGGTCGTGGTTGTCTCGGCTACTGTACAGATCTCTGTAAAACTCCTCCGCTATTTTAACTATCCTATCCATATTGGTAGTTATTTTGCCTTCTTTGTCCCTTAGTGCATACATCCGACTTTTGCCTATCCCAAGTTTCCTCTTCAATGCTTTGACACTTCCTCCGTTTTTCAGAGCGTGTTCAATTCTCTCCATGTTATACCTTATTACATCGCATACCTTACGTCTATTAATCAACTTCGAAAGCTCTGCCAGTTCTATTTTGTCTGTTGTACTTGACACTTTCACGATTTGACGCTTCTTAATTAGGTTCTTCGTTTCCTGGGAAAGCTTGCCAGTGTCCTGTCTAACTACCCTGCCTCCAACTTCCACTGCACACTCCGTAATGATACTCGTCAGGTTATCATTCATTGTATCTACGCTAAGGTTGGTTTCCTCACTAAGAGCCGAGTACCTGTTCTGCAGCGACACTCTGAATTCCTGTACTTTCCCCCTCAGTGCTAGCTGATTGATAGCTTCTTGCGTATCAGTTTTTGTCGTTCCTTCTTCAAGTCTAGGCGAATTCGAGACCGTACCATTCTATGGTCACTGCATCGTACCTTGGCAATCACTTCCACATCCTGCACGATTCCAGGGTGTGCACTCATTATAAAGTCTATTTCGTTCTTATTTTCACCATTAGGGCTCCTCCATGTCCACTTGCGGGTTTCTCGTTTTCGGTGGAAGGTATTCAAAATCCGTAAATTATTGCGTTCTGCGAATTCTACTTGTAGCTCTCCTCTGGCGTTTCTAGTACCGATGCCATAATCTCCTACTGCCTGGTCTCCAGCCTGCTTCTTCCCTACCTTTGCATTAAAGTCGCCCATCACTATAGTATACTGTGTTTTTACCTTACTCATTGCCGATTCCACGTCTTCATAGAAGCTTTCAACTGAAGCGTCATCATGGCTGGATGTAGGCGCGTAAGCCTGTACTACCTTCATCTTGTATCTTTTATTCAGTTTAATTACGATACCTGCCACCCTTTCATTAATACTATAGTATTCCTCTATGTTGCCAGCTATATTTCTTGGAATTAGGAACCCCGCTCCCAGTTCTCTTCTGTCTGCCAAGCCCCGATAGCAAAGGACGTGCCCATCCTGTAGCCCCGTATAGGCCTCATCTGCTCTCCTAACCTCACTGAGCCCTATTATATCCCATTTAAAACCTTCTAGCTCCTCGAATAGTACAGCTAGACTTCCCTCACTAGATAAGGTTCTAGCGTTAAACGTTGCCAAGTTGAGGTTCCAATGGCGGCCTGTCCGGATCCAGAGATTCTTAGCACCCTCTGCTGCGTTGCAGATCTGACCGCCGCCGTGGTCAGTTGCTTCGCAGCTGCTGGGGACTGAGGGCCGTGAGATATTTGACGTAAGCATGTGGGAGGTAGTGGCCAGATACTGCACCAGGGTGGCCAATCCTTTTCTGGTGAGGGAGTGCGTTCTCGGCGGTGTTTGCCGGTGAGGCCGCACCCCAGGCCTCTCAATGCAGTTCCATCAACACGCGGATTTTTTTTAATCCGGTTGGGAACTGCGCGGTACCGGGATTTGAACCACGAACCTCTTGCATGCGAGGCGGATGCTCTAACCACTACGCCATCGCCGCTATAGGCGGATGCTCTAACCACTACGCCATCGCCGCTATCTTTTAAAGGACATCTATAAAGGTAGTAAGGTAGTTATAAAGTGGGAAAAACGGGTATCCAAGCCTGCAGAGGTAAAACGGGGGCTTAGGCAGGGGTGTCCCCTGTCACCCTTATTATTCATGATGTACCTACAAGGATTAGAGGCCAAATTAGAGGGAAGTGGACTGGGCTTCAACCTCTCTTTAGTCAAACAAGGAAAACTTATTGATCAGGCACTACCAGCATTAATGTACGCAAATGATATAGTGCTAATGGCCAACAACAAGGAAGATTTGCAGAGATTGATGGACATCTGCGGTAATGAGGGAGATAGGTTAGATTTTAGATTCAGTAAGGAAAAATCAGCAGTCATGATTTTCATTGACAACGAAGGTAGTGAGCTTAGAATACAGGAGGTCACGCTAGAGATAACAGATGAATACAAATATCTGGGCGTATGGATAAGCAATGGGACCGAGTATCTGAGGGAACACGAAATATACGTGACGACCAAAGGTAACAGGAATGTAGCAGTCATGAAAAATAGGGCACTGTCGAATTACAATGGGTATGATGTTGTGAGAGGAATATGGAAAGGGGTCATGGTTTCTGGGCTGACGTTCGGCAATGCCGTCTTGTGCATGAGATCAGAAGGTCAAGCAAGATTAAAAATTAAGCAACGTGGAATAGGTAGGCTTGCTTTAGGAGCTCACGGGAATACACCAAATCAGGGAGTACAAGGTGATATGGGATGGACATCATTTGAGGGCAGGGAAGCTAGCAGCAAGATAAAATTTGAGAAGCGATTGAGAGAAATGGGGGGGGGGAGCGTTCAGCTACTTGTACATTAAGAATGTCGATACCAAATGGAGGAAGCGATCCAGGAAGTTGACTGGTAAATACTTAGAAAACAGCAGGTGGCCAAACCAAAAAGAACTTTCGGTTAAGAAGAAAGTGAAGGAAACGGAGACTGACACGTGGAGAATGGGCATGATTAAGAAGCCCGCACTAGAGATCTATCGAACTTTTAAGCAGGAAATTGCCAAGGAAAGGAATCTATGACAATACTCGGGGTAGTTCTCTACTGTTTGAGGCCAGGACGGGAGTACTGCGAACAAAGACATATCGGACCAAATACGAAGGGGTGGACACAGTATGCAGTGCGTGTGGAGAGGAAGAAGAAACTGCCGAACACTTCATAATGTTCTGTAAAGGGCTTCACCCTATAGTTCAGGATGATGGCGCAGAGTTTTCAAAGCACTGGGGCTTAGGGACAGTGAGGGCAAAATAGACTTCAAGCGGGTAGACTTAACTAGAAGGAGGTTATCTGATTGGTGGCTAAAGTCAAGGCACGAGTGAGAATTAAACCCTTCACTGCGAAGTACGAATCCTCAGCTTCATTATTTAAAAAAAAAATGTAATGATTAGTTCACTAAGTATTACGGCTAGGTGGCGTTAACCGCCGCCTGACCTAAAGTGTACAGCCACATCCATCCATCCATCCATCCATCCATCCATCCAACGTTGTATGCATGTTTCCGACAGTTTCGTCGGGCGCGTTGGTCCTCGTTTTTTTTTTTTAAATTGCTGTGGCACTCTAACACCAATGCTTCCGTATGCACTCTCATGGCGCGAAAACCAAGCCATTGATTTGTACCGGGGTTCACTACAGGCTACAAGTCAGCTAAAAAGAAGCATGCGTTGTTCGGTGTTCCGAAGGAAGTTGTTAGCGCAGTGGCGTAGAGTGATCCCGCGCGTTGAGAAACTGGTTCAAGAAAACTCGGCTGTGTGCGAGCTGCACACATCTCCCGGCACTTTGAGCACACTGTGATTGGCGAAATTGTCCGCATTGAGAGGGACCGGTAGACCCATGGGCGCGCTTGCCGTTCAAGGGGGGGGGGGGGCGAAGGTTCATTGCAGGGTGCCTCCTTCCTATTAAATCAGTGTAAGAGGCAGATTTTACGCGTCCCTTTTACATGACTAAAAGAGTGCCCCGGTGCCTAGTCAACGTATAGAACAGATTCAGTGTCGCCCTCCCAGGTGGCCAACCACTTTTGCCCCTCTCCTGCGGGCATCTATGGGTAGGCCTTTAGAAGAAGCTGTTCGCATTTGTAGACGCCTTTGAAATCACTTTTTCAAAGTGGTTTAGCTACAACGAGCTTCACAGTGACAGCTTGCAAAAGCTTGTTTTCTGCTTGAAAAAAAAAAATGTCGCACTGGGCTGCGCACAACATGGTCCGAGCCTCGCCAATCAAGTAAACAAGTTTTATTCTGCTCACCCATTTGCGTTTTTACACAAAGGCACTCCCCAAGGAGCGAGCATCTTCCCGTGAAAAGAGAAACTACATGAAGCTCAGACGGATCACCTAGGCTTGCAGCCCAATGTTCTGTGAGGCGCTTGTGAACTATAAAACATTTTTTCTTGGAGATGAAAAAGGACGTGCGACAAATTATTGAGAATGCATTGTTGTAAACAGATAGCGAGTCATTACTCGGAAATGCGTTGTATGACGTGCGTGCAGAAAATAAAAGACTTTCATCCAAACACCGCTCGTGATTCTCGTCTCTGAGTTTGCCGTTTTGAATTATGGGTTTTATTTACAGATTAGTGCCTGAGGAAATGTTAGTTTGCCGTGGAAAGTGTTGTAAGCAATGACTCACAACTGAGTTCATCATTCCACTCTTCTACCACTTCACATCAACAAAACGTTTCAGTGCCGTCACACGCTCACTTTCGGCATCTTGTCGACCTGACGATATTTCAGTTCAGTTGCGCACCGTGAGCATCCTGTTTTCCAGAAGCTAATTAGTATATTTTCTCGGTCACCATTTGAGGCCATGCACGAGCAAAAATATATTTTAAATGTTTCAGTTGGCCGAGCGTGTGGTTGATTGTCGTCTCTGTGCAGCGCATCGCCGCCGTGGTTGACGTGCAAACGTGTGCCAGCGCTATCTGGTAATTTCCTCCCAAAGCGTTACGCGCTAGCCGGCGCGCTCATCACACTTCTCTATTCTAGCCACTGTACCACAGCTCCAAAGCCGACACCAGCCACATCGAACTTCGAAGAATGCCCGTATCAGTGACTACATTGTGAAAAAAAAAAGTGTGTCAGCCTCCGGTCAAGTTTATATGGAGAAGGTGATTCCTAAAGCAAGTCATTTTTATACTTCAAAAACAAAAACAAATGTAACAAAATGAAATTTTTTAAATATTGCATGAACATCTGGCCACAATGTTAAAAATTTATCACAAAAAACAGGCAACACTGAAAAAACAAATTATTATGTTAGAAAGATATGATATAACATCATATATTAAAACAATTTTAAATTAAAATTTTTATAATTTTTTTATTATTAAAATATTGGTGTTCAATGTGCTCAGTAGAAATCTGGCAACAATTAAATTTTGAAAATCTGGCCACTCAAAAAATATTTTACAATGTTTTTTTCTGTATGCTTGCTATTATCTTACTTGTTTTTTAACGCGTTTCTTTTTCTTTTTTTTTAAACGTTGAAAGTATTCACATATTTTGAGTCATATCTATGGTTGCGACGACGGCCACGAGGTGATCGCTCGTTAGCGTATAGGTTGCGGTACAGGTACATGGTAGTGTATAGGTGTTCTGTGCAGGTATGGTCGCAGAACAACAGTGGAAGTTGGCACCAACATTATCTTCGTCTGTGTACTGGCTCGCTCCTTGTGTGAAAACTTGAACGCATGTATGCGGAATACAGGCTGTTGTGCAGTGGACAGTGGAAGTTTTGTCAGCTCGTGGTTGGTGGCGCGTCGCTGTTGGATGCAGGCTAGGTAATAAGTAGCCTGTGAATTTCTTCCAAAAACATCAGCGTCATAGGTGGCCGTACTTTGTAGCTGCCGATACGCGCGGTCTCTGTAGATTAAACTACGCCATGCGCTTTCCGTTCTGTAGCGGGAGTTCCCGCACTTTAGTGTAAACTTGCTTGTATTTCGCATTGTACGTGTCACTCCTTAATATTGACTCGTGCAAGTGAACTCGCACAGCTGCCAGCACCCGAGCTGTAATGCTGCATTGTCAATCAGCGCACAGTGAGGCTGAAGCGATTGACGAATCGTTCTGTGCTATTGTGATTCTGTGGCTGCTTCTGTGCGTAAATCACTACGCACAGAAGCAGCCGCAGAATCGACGCGGCATTATATCGACCGTGATTTACAACACACGCGTTTCATGATTTTCATGTTGTGGCCCGTCGCAGGTCATAGTACATGAACTTAGGGGAAAAAATAATAATAAACATTTGTGTTTATCAGCTTCAGGAAGGTTTCCACTAGAGATTGCTGTGAAAATACGGGTTGCACACAAAAAGCTTTTGTGTGTGTGTGTGTTCCTGTTATTTTTGCGTACATCCAGGCATATCTGCTATTTTTTTTTGCCTTAGTAACTGTGCCGTTTCCGATAGTACACCCTCATTCCGTTACACCGAAAAACCAGCGAAAAGACAGTTTACATTCAAACTTATGTCAAAAACATTTGCATGGTGCAGCGCTATCAGCAATAAATTTAAATAAATTAAAAAGTCAGTTCTGCGTAAGGCCGCACCAATGATCGGGTAGCAACAAATTAGCGATGAGAGCAAAGCACGCACGCCTGCTGATCTTGGAGATGGCATGCTGACCACGCCCTTTTGATCTACGTTTGCAGTTTCTGCCTGAGCGGATGCCCAATGCCAATGAAGCCCTGAACGTAGGGCCCCAGCCACAGAGATTCCCATTTTTCTTTAATAGAGTTCCTACCCTCCAGCGAAACTTCCCCTTTCTGCCATTGCGTGCTGCTTCGCGTCTTGACTAGTGTAGGCATGTGGTAAAGTAAAACGCAACGGCAGGGGTATGGTATCATCTGATGAGAATATCAAACTTCTGATCAAGTTGCACCATTCATAACTATTTTAGATGCGGGGCATCTCTTGCTCGGGTCTATGTCCCGCGGCGGCGGCGTCTGCACTCACACTTCCCATGTGCAACTCTCCTCCTGCCCCCTCTCCTACGCTCTCGCCTCGCAACTCCGACGCAGGGAGCGTCTGCTGACCTATGCTCGCTCCCCCCTCACCTCAAGGCATTCCTCCCCGCGGTGTTTACACCGCCATTGCGCACGCGCGTCCCCCTTTCTCCTCTCTTACGCTCCCCCCTCTCGCCTCGCAACTCCGACGTAGGCAGCATCTGCTAGCGATTTTCTTGTTTGAAAAAACCGACTGCTCCCGCTGCATAATCCTTCACTGGTAACCCCATATATATATAGGACCTGGATGTTAATTAACCTCCAAGGTAGTGCTGGTGGGAGATTTCTCCTCTGCGTTGTTGAACAATAAAAATTCACAGCATACGCGTTAACTAAAAGCAAACTGTATGTCTCTGTGTTTAATCGGAGTCCTCTGTCTCTCACTGGCCATTAGGCAGCAATTGGCATGTTCTAGTAGGAAACACCAGTTCATCACTGCGTGCTCTTCACCTCTTCAGGTTACTCTCCTGCACAACACCGCGTTGAGCGCCACCGTCAGCGTTGCTGCCAGTGTGAATGTTAGCACCCGCTGCTTTGCATCTATGCATGGTTCCTTGTAGCAGGAGATGCTATAATTTTTGGGCAGTTGCTATGCTCGACCGAGTGATGCGATAATTATCATGACCATTATGAATTGGCATACATACATACACAGAGAGCAATAGAGCAATTCTTTCAAAAAATATTTTTTTTTGCCAAACGGCGACGCAGCCTTGAACCGAACGCGCTGGAAGAATGCACTGCTCAGCCATGTCCTTCGAAGACCAAATGTGGGCCATCCAGCAAGGCCGAGGCTCCGCCAGAGCTCAAGGGCTCGTGGCCGATACCTAGGTGGGAATATATGCCCAGATTCCCTGAATAACTCGCCGGACGTTTTTTTTTTTCTTGAGTGAATAAAGTTTCATCTCTCTGCCTGCCAGGGTGAGATTTAAACCATGTATGCACAATCCAAAGGTGAGCATAGCAAGGGGATCGGAAAGGGACCGTAAGGAAGCAGAGGATCAAAAGAAGGTGAGAATACTAAGAGTGATAAAGAGAGAATTAGGAAGAAAATGACGAAGTCACAGGGAGAGATATACAGAGAAAAAAAGATGGAAAAGAAATGGGATCAAGCATATAGTACAGGAAGGTGTTGTAAGAGAAAGGTGACAGGGTAGAAGCATAATCAACCCAACATCAGCAAGGTACTCGTCAGCTAGGCTGTTTTATGAATCGCCTTGCACAACTTTTTGCATGCAGCGTTAACTTTTTAACTTGATTTTGAAGTGAACAACATTTCAGTGATAAATGCAGTACTACAGAACTGAAAATGTACAGTAATATACTATTTATTTATTTGTTTATTTTATTTAGCACTACTGTAGGCCTTTGTACAGGTCCATACAAGAAGTGGTAAAGAAAAAGTATACATGAGCATGGACATATTAAAATCACAAACGAAAGCAAAACACAGAATGCCTCAGTAGATAATGCTTCAGTAATAGATCAAGAACAACACAAAAAAAATGAAGAAATGGGAAAACACATCAAGAAGCACCATACATTTGACAAACTTCTGCAAACATTTACCTCATGAAGTACGTGCCTATATACAATCAAGAAAGAATTCCACTTTGGGAAGAAATTCATCCACAAATCGGCATTCAACAATTTCACTTCGTAATGCATTCCAAGTTTCAATAACCCATGGAAAAATAGAATACTTAAACGTGTCTAATTTGGCCCAATAAGACCTGCCGTGTTTGTTGTGACAAGTTCTGATGGAGTGACGATGCGGTGCCTGTACGTAATCTTGCTTGTTTATGTCTGTGCGGTTGTGATAGAGCATAAAAAGAAACTTCATTGCGGCCACAACACGCCGACAGGAGAGGGTAGGCAATGCTGCCTGATTTCTAAAGGCACTTACGCTTTGATGTCGAGAGCTCTACTTCGAATATATAAATCCCATTGCTTTATTTTTTATACTTTCTAGTTTTTGTATAAGTTTTTTCTGGTGTGTGTTCCACACAATATTATCATACTCAATAAGCGCCCTCACTAATGTTTTATATGCGGTTGATTTCACATTTCATGGAGCTAAAGACAGTTTTCTTCGCAAGAATCCTAATGTTCTAAAAGCCTTTGTGCACATCTTTTTAATGTGAATATTGCTCTTCATGTCTCTTGTAAAGGTCCCGCCCAGATATTTAACTGAATCTGTCACTACTAAATCGTAACCTATTAGCCTGTATTTGAAACTGAGTAATGTCTTTTTATGTGTTATAATCATGCATTTAGTTTTCTTATCATTAATTTCCATGCTCTATCTGTCACACGAATGAGCTATCTTGTTAAGTGTATTGTTCAATTAGAGTTGATCATCGACTCTCTGTATGCAGTGTAAATAAACAAGTCATCGGCGAAGAGCCGTAACTTTACTCCTTCTTTTGCACAATCAGCGATGTCATTAACGTAAATAAAAAAATATGTGTGGTTTACCGTCCCAAAACGGCTATATGGTTATGAGAGATGCCATAGTGGAGGGCTACAGAAATTTCGATCATCTGGTGTTCTTTACAGTGCGCTGGCCTCGCACGGCACACGGGCCTATAGTACCATTTTGCCTTTATCGAAATTTGACTGCCATGGCCGTAATCACGCCCACAACCTCCGGGTCAGCAGCCAAGCACACTAGCCACTGTTCCACCGAGGCAGACGAACTGAAAATTTGAGCTTGGCTGTTTAGCCATTTTGATTTTGCTATATCTGTATATGATGGCAAAAAATTGTATGCCGCAGTGGTGGGGATGACCTTCCACTTTTTGCACGGACAGCTTGTTCAGCAGTAGACTAATAACCTTCAGTGGTTTTGTCACTCAACTTTCAGAGAGAACTGGCTGAAAAGAATGATTTACTGGCGTGGAAATTCTGTTGTGTGGCACATTGCATTACAATTGGCAATTATGTGCAACTCAAGCTACAACTTCCACTTGTAAAGGTCCTTCAGAAACGCCTACTCGTTTCTGATTGGAATGGCTGACAATCATAAATGTGACAATCGTAGCTGCAATCAAAGTGTTGCCTATGTTTTCTGTAAAAATTCCCGTTGCAGTGTCCCCAAAAGAGAGCAGTTAATGGCTTTTGATTGAAAGAGAGGGTTCACAGATGCTTGCTTAGACCGTCCTCAGCTCTGGAGGTCATAAAAGAAATTTGTTTCTCATATAAATTCAGGCTTAGAATACTGTAGTATTCTCCTTTTCACTTGCTTTTACAGTAAAAGCTCGTTAATTTGACACTTGTTAATTCAGCAAATCAGATGATTCGGACAAGTACTTTTGTCCCAGCACACATATGCACTGTTTAATGATATCAAATTCTCATTAATTTGGTTGTGTTTAGTCAAATTTCGTACTTCGGTCCTCAGAGTTCACTGAAGGAACAAAAGTGGCTTTCATGGACAGGTGAAATGGCTATGGACTTTAAGAAGAAGTGGTCGCTATTCATAATTTGGTTGTTGGTATGTAATAAGGTATGGGTTTAGAGCAACACTCAAAATGCGTCATGGTGCTCACCTTTTTGCCTTTTAATCTGTTTCTTTCTCCTCCTTCCGCTCGTGCAGTACTTAGTAGCTGCGTTCCTTCGATCGCTGCTCTCCTTCTCTGCCGCCTTTATCATGCTTCTGCTGTAGCTTTTCCTCTTTCTCCTCTTTCTCCTCTCATTCTCACTGCTGCCACTCTCAGTCATTCTGCCCTGTGCTTGATATTCACTCTCTTCCTTCGTGCCACTCATACACTCGATGACACGAAACAGAATATATTAGGTTGAACCTAACTGACAATTAGGCATAATTGACTGCTGGATTTGTTAGATTGTTCCAAACAAAACAAATGAGCTATTGACCCCAAAAGCCGTCGTGCCATGTTTTTGATGATTAATAAGCTCTAAAGTGCACATTTGTGGGGCATGCTGATTTGTTTTGTTTGAGCTTAACGTCACTGGACTATGACATAGATAGCTTAATATAGATTGAATCTACCCATAATATAGATTAGTGGGTGCACGATAAAAATGTTCAGGTTTTTATTAAAACTTTCCAGAATGTTGGTTCATATTTTTTTACTTCTTACTTATGGCAAAACTTCCTCACGTCTTGTACCTTCTGTCAAAGGATGGTCAATGCATGTTCTAGAACATGCATTCACCATATCCCTCTGTGTCCCACAGTGTCGCAGTTGCTAAAAATAAAGCGGACAACAAACGAAAAATAGAGCTTATTTGCACTACATGAAAGCACTTAATTATCGAAGCCGCCTTTTTAGGGCTTAGCTGCTTTTCACTGTACAATCTGAGCTTTTGTAATCTTTTGGTGTTCATTTTCCACCTTGCATCCTATTTTCAAAAACCTTGTAGCTCCGTATGGTTTGAGCATTGTTCATTTCTCTTGAAGGTAGCTTCTTAGTTTCGTGGCATTATTTTCTGGTCTTGCCGGCTGCTTATAAAAAAGCCATTTGCCACCTTGTACTGTTGAAGCAAAAAAAATATAAACACGAAGGTGGGTGGGGGAGGAGATTGTATTTGAACATACTCAATCAATACCAATATTGGTGAAGGCCTTGTAATTAAGTGGCAACTTTGTGACAAGGTGGGGGAGGGGGGGGGGCACGCACATCTTGCCATGGTGTCAATATTGTTTTAATTGATGTTGTAGCTTGGAATTTTGTTTTACTTATAAAGCTGAACCTCTTTCAAATAGGCATGCACCGGGTGGGGAGTGACTCTTGTCTTTTATAAAAGGTGTCTTGTATAAGCAAGGCAGCCCATATGCGTTTTATTATTTACCCCTATTTTAATGTAGGCAATCTGGTGTCTCTCATATGCTTGGATCTCTTACATCAGTGTCGCATAGAAAGCGGTTTGACTGTACCAAAATTGAAATCATGCCATGAAATCAAACTGAAAAACATGTATGGCTTCGGGACTCGTATAATTACATTGTTAATTCTTTTCAGTCATTTCTAAAACTGATCGACCGGCAGTGTTGATTCTAATAGTCTCACGCAGCTGATGGTTATTGAACACCAGTGCATGCTAGGGGAAAAAAAAAGGCATAGGAGAAGTTGAACACACTATCCTTGACTGTCAAGCCATTTGAATATATGATGTTTGAAGAGAAAGCTCAAGGGGTGACACTTGCTAGGGTCGTCCCTCAGCCAGAGCTTAAGCGGTGTCATGATGCCCCTTACTCTATCCCCCACGATTTATGCTACTGAATTCAACTCACAAAAAAAAAGAGACGTCATATAGCAGTCAGCACTGGACCTGTTGTACATGTCTCTTTTGTTTTTGTCCATAATGCTGTTGGACCTTGTAGGTGTCATGTGGCAGTTCACTTATTGGGCATGAAATTCTTTATAGCTAAAACACTTCCTGATAAACAGTGTACTGGAGAGCTCATGATAACTTTAATGGCCTGTAAATTGGCATTTTTGCATTCCATCCACAACAGGATGCAGTTGATGAAGGCATGTAGCGTATTATCCGAATGCAGTAGCTGCTTAGCCACCACAGCAGGCCTCTCATAAATAAATAATTTGACCTTTACTTATGGCCAATGGCTCTGCAGCGGACTGCTCGTCAAGTCATCATTTGTGATTCAATCAGGGCATGGTGGGGGGGGGGAGTTCATCAGCTAAGGGGATTTTCAGACGTTTCAGTGGCCGAATACTCCTAAAAAATATTTTATTGAAAGAGGCAATAACCTACCACAGAGAAAGATCTTGCAGGCAATCAGACTGCGGACATAAAACACCCCTTGAAATGCAATACTGGTGCCATACATACATCACTACCTGGCGTCGCTATTAATCTCCCTTGCACCTATAGTATATTAAGGAGCACCATATAGAGACGTCACTGGTAAGGGTTGTTGTTTAAACTCTAAAGAGGATAATTGCTTTTTTTTTAACATTGTTACCACATGAAGATGTGTTGTGGTAAGAACAGACATACGTATAGGTATAAAAAATTTATGTCAAGTTAATAGGAATTATATACAGATAGTAGAACAATATGACAACAAACATAAACAACAAATGATGGCTATATAAAGCAATCTAAGCAACTTTTGACGTATTGATATTATACAGATAAAATTGCTTTTGGCAGGTGATTGATGGCATACATGCACTGTTACCATGAGAGGAGAGTGTAGGGGGGCTGGGGGCTCGAGTTCCCCCTCCGGGCTGCTTTATTTGATGAGGGGGAAAAGCAGAGCCCCCTCCCATCCTTATATTTTTTAAAATATTGGCTGCAAAGGCTCTCATCCACTGCCAAGGTTCTGTAGGCCATCCTGTCTTGCAGTTATTTTACGAGGAACAATTTATGCCCATTCCTTTTCTTTTGAGGAGTTCAGAAGTCGGATTTTGGGGCAGTGACAAGCAGGGAGTGTGGCACTGTGGTCGCATTGAGAAAGAAACAACAGAACTGCGAAAATTGTGGCATTTGCACAGCTCTTGAGCAAAACAAGTTAAGAATGTTTCCAAATGCAAATGCAAGTGTCTTTATTTAACAGACATTTGTTTATTATCATCATAATACTTTTGATAAGTCTTTCTCTGTCTGTCGCTATATATATATATATATATATATCATCAGCCTGACTATCTCTACTGCAGCTGAGACAAAGGCCTCTCCCATGTTCCTCCAGTCAAGTCGGTCCGGTGCTTGCTGATATACCCGCCAATTTCTTAATCACATCTGCCCACCTAACTTCCTGTCTCCCTAACCCGCTTGCCTTCTCTTGGAAGTCAGTTACCCTTGATAACCAGCGGTTATCTTGCCTACGCGCTACATGTCCGGCTCATGTCTATTTCCTGTTCTTGATTTCAACTATGATATCCTTAACCGTTTTTTTTTTTCAACATTTTTCACTGTACAAGAAACACGGCAGAGCCAACGTTTGCTACAGGCGTATCGCAGGGTCAGGCGTATCGCAGGAAGGGGGGGGGGGACGTGCCCCTGAATATGATCATTGATACGGGATCACCATTTTCAATAATACCACAAGAAAAGTATCTGAAGCATTGCCTGAGCTGGCCACACTTATCAGAATGCAAACAGACGCTCAGCTGCTAACTGGGCAAGCTGCCCATTGTCAGTGAACTGCAACTTCAAGCTAAGATATCAGACAAAGCTGTCCCTAGCTGCCACTCTGATTGTTGTAGGGTAATCTGGTCCTAGCCTTTATGGAAGGGATTAAACCCAAGCATTGTCAATACTTCCAAGCGAGTGCCTCGGAACAGTGCAATCCATGTCAGTTGCTCGCGACAGCCTCTGCACAGAGTTTCATGCACTTTTTGAATCGGGGCTTGGAAGAATTCAGGGGCCCCCGGTGAAATTCTATTTTCGAGCGGACGCCCACGAAAAGTTCCACAAGGCACAGCCTATCCCGTACACTCTTCGTGAGAAAGTGGAAACGGGGCTAGAACGCTTGAGTCAAGGCATATTATCGCCTATAGCACATTCAGAGTAGGCGGCCTTAATAGTTCCGGTACTAAAGAAAGATGGGTCCCTTCGCATCTGCGGTAACATTAAAACCACAATTAATGCTGCATACGTTACTGAGCAGTACGTGTCCCTTACCTAACATCCAGGATATCCTTGCGTCACTTGGTGAGGAATATCTTTTCACAACATTGGATCTGAAGGACGAGTATAACCAGCTCCCCTTGAATGAGGAAGCGAAGAAGCTGGCCATCATAAATATGCACAAGGGGCTGTCTTGTATAACCATCTTCTGTTGTTGCCACGGTTCACACAATATTTCAACGCCACATGGAAACCGTCTTAGCTGGCATCCAGCCGTGCAGGTATGCTTGGACGATCGATGTACCAATAGCCCAGCGTAAAGACGGTAACAACGCTGTTTTCCGGAATGTTTTGCACTGGCTGCAGAAGAACAGTGTCAAGCTAAAGTAAAAAAAAAATGTCACTTCTGAAAAGACTCTATCATGAACTTAGGGCACCGGATCAACAAAGACGGCTTGCACCCGTTGGAAAAGAACGCCACAGCAATACGTGATTCACCATGGCCTATACAAGTAAGCAAACTGCGCTCACTTTTGGGTCTGCTGTCGTATTATCACCGGTTTCTACCATACATGTCGGCTATCTTGGCCCCCTTGTATAAGCTGCTCAAAAAAAAAAGCATAAGCGGAAAAAGCGTGCAACTCAAGAAAATTGTTATCTAAAGGCAAAACGAACGATTCTCAGCTCATTCGTGCTGACATATTTTGTAATGCGATGCATCGCCATCGGGTTTAGGTGCCGTCATTTCGCATCCTCATGGGCAACGTCAATGAGCCCATCACTTTCCATTCACGCACACTGCCACGCGCCAAGAAAAATTATTCGCAGCTCGAGTAGGAAGCTCTGACGCTGATGTCTGGAGTCTCAAAGTTTCGAGACTACCTATTGGGCCGCGAGTTCGTGCTGTTGACAGACAATTGACCAACCACTCGTGGGCAACCACCGGTGCCTTCAACAACGTCGGCGCGTATCCAGAGGTGGGCTCTGTTTCTAAGTCAATACCGGCACCGCATCGAGTACAGGGCCAGGTAAACAAATCCCCTATGCAGATGCACTTAGCTGTCTGCCACTGCTAAAACCAGAGGTTGTTCGTTCCGAAACCTGGCCAGAATACGTGCTGTCCACAGAGCAGCTTGACAGTTTTGGCGATGCTTAGGTTGACCAGTGCGGACAAAGATCTAAGTGTTGTCCAGAACTTCATACGTAATGAATGGCCTAAACACCTCTCATCATGGCAGTCTTCTCCAGCCTTATTTTTGCAGAAGACTAAAACTGTCGTGTGCAGGAAAGCCTGCTCTACTGGGGTCATCGATTTATCATACCCAGCAAGGCGCGGGGGCCCATGCTATCCGAGCTACACCGGTCACCCCAGGGAGCATCAGCGATAAAAAGACTGGCTTGGACATTGTTCTGGTGGCACGGGTTGAATGGTGAGATCAAAAGTCTCGCTCGTTCATGCATGCCTTCTGTACAAGCTCAAGCAATGCCGAATCGTCAGGAACCTATCAGTTGGCCAGTAACAGGGATGAAGTGGTCACGGCATCACATTGATTACGCCGGGCCAATAGAGGGGCACATGCTTCTAATAGTCGTTGACTCACACACGAAGTAGATTGAGGCCCTCCCGGTCAGATCAGCAGCCACAAAAGTTACAATTACGCGGCTTCACAAATAATTCGCGCGTTTGGCTTGCCGCAAACTGTAGTGTCGAATAATGGGCTCCAGTTGGCAAGTCAGCAGTTTGCCCAGTTCATGACAGATAACAACATAACACATCTGCACAATGCCCCATACCACCCACAATTTTAATAGCCTTGCGGAACGTGCAGTTTGTGCTATCAAGGACGGTCTAGTTAAACATTCGATGGTGAACGATCTCGAAGTTAAACTAGCACGAGTATTGCTATGTGCTACCGACACACGCCTCTACCGTGCGGAAAGTCTCCTTCAGAACTACTGCTTAATTATCAAGACTGGTCACGCATTGATACTTGTGTGCCATCTTTACCTCGGAGTCATTCCCAGCCTTCCAGAATACAGGCCATAGACACGGTGCAGGTGCACAGCTTTGGACATGAGAGGGGGTGGTGCCCAGGCGTCATCAAAGGCACCAAAGGTTCACGCCTTGTGAAAGTCGACACATCACAAAGGCCAGCCCGGCCTCACTTAGACCAGATTCGTCCGGCACTGTCACCTGGGGCTCCAGAGGTGGACATTTCTGAATCAGTACCGCCCAGCCGTGACAACACGGAGTAGCAAGTGTCACCATGGAAGGAGCAATTAAGCCTGGTAACTCCAGCATGCATCAACGCTGTTCCCCTTCCTTCTGCAACGCCATCAATATCTTTTCCACCTGTGGCAGCTTCCCCAACTCCTCCAGTATTACGAAGGTCTGCCCAAAGAAAAAAAAAAGAAGTGATTAGAAGTGCAGTGCCAACACGTGTCAACCATTATCCACGCTGCTATCTTGTGCTACGTCATAGGCACATATCAATACTCAATCGTCTGCAAAATAAAGTCGTTCTGCATTGGTTCCCAGCCCGGCTCAGTCATTCTGGGTTAATTACTACACTTACCTGATCCACTCTCCTCCTTCTTATCTCTCAAGGTTACAACGTTTATTTTACTTTCCATCGCTCGCTGCATCGTCCTCAATTTTAGGCACTGAACCCTCTTTGTAAGCCTCCAGGTTTCTGCTCCGTTGGTAACTACAGGCGTTATGCAGCTGTTATATACCTTCGTTTTGAGCGATAGTGGCAATCTTCCAGTCATGATTTGATAGTGCTTGCCGAATGGGCTCCACCACATTCTTACTCTTCCAGTTACTTCAATCTCAAGGTTCGGCTCCGCGGTTATTACCTGTCCTGAGTATACGTAGTCTTTTACAACTTCAAGTGCACAATTATCTATCTCGAAGCGCTGTTCTCTTCCGAGGCTGTTTATATTATTTCCGTTTTCTGCAGATTAATTTTAAGACCTACCTTTCTGCTCTCCTTGTCTAATTCAGTAATCATGAGTTGCAATTCGTTCTGTGAGTTACTTAACAACGCAATGTCATCGGCTAAGTGCATGCTTACTAAGGTACTCTCCATTATCTCTTATTCCTAACTCTTCTCATTCTAGGCTTCTGAAAACCTCCTGTGAGCACGCGATAAATAGCATTGGAGAGGTTGTATTCCCCTGTCTTACACCTTTCTTAATTGGTATTCTGTCGCTTTCTTTATGGAGCACTATGGTGACAGGGGACTCGCTGTAGATTTCTTCCAGGATGTTTATATATGCTTCATCGGCACCCCGATTCCATAGTGTCTGTATGACTGGCGATATTTATACTTTCAAATGCCTTCTCCTAATCTATATGAAGGCCATATGTATAGTGGTTGGCTGTATTCTGAGCATTTCTCCATTACCTGATTGATAGTATGAATGTGGTCGATTGTTGAGTAGCCTGTTCGAAATCTTGCTTGTTCCTTTGTTGATTGAATTCTAATGTTGTCATAATTCTATTAGTAATTACTTCTGTAACTAGATTGTATACAACAGAGAGCAAGCTTATCAGCCTATAATTCTTCAAGTCCTTGTCATCTCCTTTATTATCCATTTAGATGATTCTTACAAGACTCTGGTACTCTCCCCGTCAGAGGACACTTCGTAATCAGGGTGGCTAGTTTTTCTAACACAATCTGTCCACCGTCTTTTCAGCAGATCTGATGTTACCTGAACCTCATCAGCTTTGTTTCTTCAGAAAAGAAGCAGTTGCTCCCCCCCCCCCAAAGCAGCACCAGCTCGCCCCCCTCCCATCCTCGCTCAGTCATACCCCCCCCCCCCCCCCCCGAAGACCATTTTTTTATTCTCCTGTGGACATCGGTCACCGGAGACTTTTCAGAATAGTCCTTTCAATCACGATGTCAAAAAAAAAAAAACAGCAACAGTCAAGGAACCTTTGTACTGATTTTTCTTCTGTAAGAACCCAAGTATAGCCAGGCACCTACACAGCCAAATTCAAGCCATTCACCTGTGAAAGCCTTTTCCTCTGCAAATTCTGCCCCTGGCATTCTTCCGGTTGGGAACCAAAATTTTCTGTTCAGATGACCTTTGACCTGATATGAGCCAAAGGTTTTTTCACCCGAGTGACGTAAAGCCCCTCCATCATGTCTACAGCCACTTTTTTAAGTAGGACCAATCATTGTTCCACCGCCGCTGCCTAGATCAGATTTATAGAGCATCTAAGAAAAAGTTATTGAGCCACCTCCTTCTGCTTTTTCCTTCCATCTTTTTCTGCACACACGAGAAAGTAAATATTTTTTTCTTCGTACCACAAGTGTTGTCTTGAGTTTCATTAAAGCTTTCAAGGAACGCCACCTCGCTGCTGCACACCAGGCTGCCGGACGAGGATCGACAGCCGAGCGGTGCGACAGCATGAACGAGACGGAGTGGGCGTGTCGGGTGGTGCGAGCTTTCTTTACTTCACCCTATTCATGAGGTGCATAGCCTATGAGGTGGGTCCATGAACCGGGAAAGCTACAGAAGCATCATGGTGGCATCTCTGTTTCCGCTGGTTGGAAGACTGTTGTAAGGAAGAGGGGGAGAACGGGTTGGCACTACTTAATTAACCTAGCCAGTGCAAAACGCATGGAGGTGCTTAACATTAGCTTAAGGAAGAGCCTCATTTGCAGACCAGATATATGAAGTACATTTTTACCATTTAGCAATCGATCCTGCCTTTCTTTTTTCTGGTTTCTCCCTGGTTCGCTCACCATGAGGCTTAGCAGAGAGTTGCCACTATGCTTGGGTGCAGCTGCTCAACAGCAGAAACATGGGAAGAGCACCAAAGTTTCATTTATGGATATGAATTAGATTTCAATAAAATGTTTAGTGACCTGAGGTGAGGTCAAGGAACTGAAGAAACTTAGGGCTGTGTGCAAAAAAAGAGAACAGCAGTAACTTTATTTCATCCTTTATGGTATTAATTCTAATAAACATGCATGTATTTCTGCATAAATAGATATTGCTACAGTTTGCACCACTGTAACAATATTGAGCTTAGAGACAAAAAGTTGCATTAAAAATATGTGGCTGGTAACTGAAATTTTATGGGCAGATTAAAGTGTTTTTGTGTGTCAATCTTTTTGGCCTCAGGAGATGAATTCTTGTGCAATGATGTGCTTCTTATAAGCTTTTTGTGATTGACTAATAAGCGGGCATTTTGAGAATAAACATTAACTTGAAGTTAGCACTCATGCCATCTTCTGTATGCATTCCTTTGTTGATGTTTTATTGAATGCTCCTTGTCAAGCCCATGATGTAGTGAACATTCTAATGTTGTTGATATTTGCTATTATAATCAGCAGCTTACCTACGATCTACTGTCCTCATGCAGTTAGAATACAAAAAAAATCAGTTTTATGTGCAAGCTAGAGTGAGGAGTCCTAATTACAGTTTCAGACTGGGCTTCTATTAGTGAATAGCTCCCTTGCAATATTTTTAACTTCGGAGCTGTTGCAGCCGTAATACTACTTTGGTTTGTCGGAGTCTGTCTAAACTACAAGAAAATTAGATGACACCACTGGAAAGAAATGGCGCTCTTTCCTTTCACCTATTCTTTCTCCGTGGTTTGCGTAGTCTAATATTCTTGTAGTTATTGAAGCTTGTCGTAATTTGTCTGTCGGAAACCAAAATGATCATTATGCTTGATGAACTGTCACGCGCATTCTTCATCCTCTTTATAGTTGTCTGCATCATTTGCTTCGCTTCAAAAACACGTGTGATGATTTCTTCATTGTGGGATACATTAATCCGATTGGTGACAGAATCCGTACAGAGAAAGAAACAGAACAAGAGAGAAAGAAAAAGAAGAGAAACAGGAAAAGTTTTCGGATAGAGAGATTCGAACCAGCATTCTTACAATCCAACGAAGAGCATCATAACCACTCGGCTTTCCATGTACACTAGCACAACACAGCGTAGCCTTGTATAGTATAGTAAAGCTAGAGGGTTTGACAGGTAACCAAGAGTGATAAGGAGAGATATGAGGGTGAAGAGGAGAGAAACGAGGAAAGAAGAGAGTGAAGCATAGCGCAAAAAAGAAGAAGAGAAATAGAGAAAAAGCCAGAAAGTGCAAGAAAAAAAATCAAAAGAACAAAAAAATAGAGAAGAAGAAAGATAAAAACAAAATGAAGCAAGTCAATGAGAAAAAAAGAAAAGCAGAAAGAGAAAGATACAAAGTGACAAACTGAAATTGACAGAGAGTGAAAAAAAAGGTATTAAGGAAGGAGGAGAGAGGTAAGGGTGAAGAGGGAAAAAAAGGAGGATAGGAAAGTGTGAAGCATATTGTAGACAGAATGAGAGAGAAAATAATAGCAACAAAGAAAGAGTGAAAGAGTGAATTGAAGAAAGAAAAAGATAAAAAGAACAGATAGAAAGCAAGTGGGAGCGAGTGAGAGATTGGGGGAGTGGGAGAGAAACAAAAAAAAAGAGCAAGCAAGAGAGATTGAAATGAAGAATCAAATAGAAATAAAGAAAAAAAGAAAAAAAACATAGAAGGCTGTCCAGCTTCACACTCCTTCAGGCTTACCACAACTAGTGCAAAGCCATCTTAATTTTTTAATTGCAGCCTAATTATGAATGCAAATATGTTGTTCGTATATAAACAAGGGACATTTGATCACTCAGGGGACAGCTGTACTAGCATGAGTTTAATATCCAATTTAGTGTATAAACAAGCGATATTTGATCATTCAGTGGACAGCCGTACTGAGATGAATCTAATATCCAATTCACTGCATATATTATCTAAAAAAATGGAAGAATCTTGATCACTCTATGAAGTCTAAAAAGCATTAAAGGATCAAGATCATGGGGAAGAAAAAATTTTTGACGATTTTTTTCTGTTTTCACTGCTTTTACCAGATTTCACCAAAAAAATTCTTTATTTATTCTTTATTCAAAGGTTACCCTGCATTGCCCAAAGGTGTTACAAATAAAATAAAAAAATAAAATAGGCTGTCTTTTTTAAGTTCAGTTCCGAAGTTTTTAAATTACGTTGGATAAAGTTTAGCGCCTTTCCAGCTTTACAAACTACATCATCTACATGCGCATTCCACGAGCAGTCGGATGACAAGACTACCCCTAGGTATTTATAACTATCTGCAGCTCTTTTTAGACGTTCATTGTTTAAAGTATACTCTGTTTCCATAGGTTTCCGCTTCTTTGTGAAGGAGACATGGACACACTATTTATTATTTAGGTACATTTTTCACGTATAGCACCAATCTTGAACACGTTCCGATTCAGTTTGCAGTTGGGTAAGGTCTCCGTTATTCTTTACTTGTCTATACACAACACAATTGTCTGCAAACAATCTAATATGTGATGAAATACCTGCTGAAATATCATTTATGTAAACTAAAAATAAAAGTGGCCCTAAAACTGAACCCTGTGGAACTTCCGATGTCACATCAACATAATCAGAGCTTTTGCCATTTAATATGACGCATTGCCGGTGCTGGCACAAATAATTTTCAATCCAATTTAGGACAGCAGAATCTATATTTAGTCATTTAAGTTTGTTGCAAAGGAGTGAATGTGTTACCGTGTCGAATGCCTTACGGAAATCTAAGAAGATGCAGTCAGTTTGCCCCCCTGAATAAATGGTGGATACCAGATGCATGATAAAATTCAACTAGTTGCTGGTGCACAACAATCCCTTTCGGAACCTATGTTGAACAATAGTTAATATATTGTTTTGAGTGAGGTGTTTCATTATTCCAGAGTAGAGAATGTGTTCCGTTACCTTGCACACTATTGATGTTAAAGAAATTGGTCTGTAATTTCCAGCATCCTTTTTCGATCCCCCCTTGTGGATTGGAACAACAAGGGCAGTTTTCCAATCAACTGGTAGGAGGCCTGATTTCAAAGACTGTTTATAAATTATGCGCAAGTAAAGAGAGATTGGTTCGGCGCACCGTCTCAGAATACGCGGAGAAATCGCATCTGGGCCAGTTGCATTCAGAAGATCCTTGTGACTGATCATGAAAATGACTCCTTGTGAGAGTCACTTTCATGAAAATCATCCCATGAGTAATTGTCTATGCAAATTTTTTTTGGCTTTTTTATAAGTGCAGTAGATTTGGGAACATCTAGGAAGTACCAAGAACATTGTCTACACCGTCGTTTACAGTGTAACTTATGATCCGACATGTTGTCAGCACTCACGTTAGAGTGTTTTATTGAAATGAAGTGACCTTTACGCTGTGATGATCTAAATTTATTACGGAACTTTGATTTGCATAGTTTTCTGGGGTTGAGCAATACTTGAATGTAAATTGCTGAATGATAGGAATGTTTATGAGACAGCCATAGAAGTGGAGCTAACATTGAAACCTAAATTGTCATGAATATTTCTAAGTGTTTTTTTTTCTCATATTTTGGCCATAGCAGCCTATCAAAATTTATTGAAATTTGGCATGGAAAGGTTCCAGGTTCCTTAAAGGATGACATAATTTATTTTGCCTTGCAAAGAATCCTGCGAGTAATCGTCTAAGCAGAATTTTTTCGGCTTTAAGCCAGGTGTGATGAAGTGAATTGACGTGTTTTTGTAAGTGCAGTAGTTTTGGGCATATCGTGACCTTACTAGGAACATCGTCTGCACCGGCATTTACAGGGTAACTTATTGTCTGACATGTCAGAACTCTTGTTGGTATTTACCCATACCAATTTTAGTCTACAGCAAGCTATAAGGAGGTAGCTTTGATTTTGAATTGCTTGTTCCAATTGTTTTGAATAGGTCTGACCAATATAACCATATATTTAATACAATCAAAGTACTGATGCTTTCACCATTTCTCCTCCACAAATTCTTTGTAATTTCATGAGCTAGGAACACTGTCTATGAAGAATGTTTGTTGTGGGGCTGTTCATTACAATAACAAATGGCTGTGTATTAAAGAGAAATATTGTTTTTCATACTAATAAATTATACACTCTCACTATACGAAATTCAAAACACTTGCCTTATTCTTGGTAATTGAAACAACATGCAAAAAAATGATGGCAACACCACCTTAAAATTTCTGGAACATTCTGCTGAGGTGTTATAGATTTGGGTGGCATCTGCTATGGCTGCCATAACATTTAAAATCAGAATTATTTATTTTTGTATTAAACAAAGGAATAGGCGCATCATAAGAATATACGGAAGGGGGGCCCGTAGTCACAGACTGAACTCGAATTTCAAAATAGTAAGGCAAAAGAAGTATGCTGACCTCGAAGAGACCTAGATGCTTTGCGTGTGAAATTTCAGAAAATTTTGATAGGCTGCTGTGGCCAAAATACAAAAAACTTAGAAGAATCCATGGTGCTGTGGGCTGGTCAATAGTTTGCAGGACACCGTCACATGTATTTTTAAGGCGGAGTGGCATGGGAACTTTTGATCCCGGCTGTGGCGGCTGCATTTCTGATGGAGGTGGAAATGGTGTAGGCCCGTGTACTCAGATTTGAGTGCACGTTAAAGAACCCCCGGTGGTCAAAATTTTCGGAGCCCTCCACTACGGCGTCTCTCATAATAAAATGGTGGTTTTGGGACGTTAAACTCCACATATCAATCAATCAATCAATCAATCAATGGGAACTTTTGACCCTCCTATGCCTCATGACAAGATTTGTGTGCAGAGGCAGCGGTATAAAATTTGAAAGTGACACAGTGACTTTCATATTCCCTTTACTTATGCCTATGATGGTAAATTTAGCTATGGTAATATACTGCATTCAAAAAGATAATTGATTAGTCTAAGTTCAATATTTAATTTAGTGCCCCTTTAAGCACACACAATAGTAATACCAGTAAGCATTCACAAGCTGACACAATGGTCATATTTGAGTTTTGCAGACGACTTGATCGAAGGTCAACAAAATTCAACATTGTAACCCAAGTGCCAGCTTTGTTGTTAGAGGAGTCATTGTATTCTACTGAATTCGTGTGCAGCAAGCTGATATTAGTGGCCAAATTTTTATAAGAATACAGGGCATGCTATATAGAAAGTTAGATTAGCCCATCCTGCAAGGACCACAATGTGATCTGTAGTATGTACTAAGTAAAAGTATATAAATAACAAAATCGCATCACGACTTCTTGATAAGCAGACAGTGCTCATGCATGAAATGCAAAACCATGAAATTTTTATTGTTGAGTTTATCCACCTGCTTTTACTAGTGTACACAATTGTGCAGAACAAAATTTCTACTATCTCCCATTTAACTTCTGACGATAAGTCTGTCAGTGAAGTCTTTCCTCGTACAGTTATATATGTATAGTTATATGAACCATGGCCATGATGGTCTGACCTTTGACCGTCCGTAAAGAATTGACTGAATGAAGCTATATAGCATACTTTAAAATGAAAATAAAAATGTAATCATTCAATGACAATATTCTATTTATGCAG
The DNA here is from genome assembly GCA_013436015.1 of Rhipicephalus annulatus. Taxonomy (NCBI): domain Eukaryota; kingdom Metazoa; phylum Arthropoda; class Arachnida; order Ixodida; family Ixodidae; genus Rhipicephalus; species Rhipicephalus annulatus. The sequence goes on along the minus strand of WOVY01000129.1, from coordinate 43,857 downwards.
GGTTGCTGGTTAATTTAAGTATTTATTGATTAGCTGATACTGGTGGCTTATTTTAGATTTCGTACTGAACATCTAGACTTCTTAGTAGCCAGGTTCTAAAGCAGTTAGTGAAAGGGCCTAAACCAGCAACACTTTAATGTAGTTTATTATAGTTTATTTTCTTTTTTTATTTTGTGTCTTGTGTTCTGTATTTTGAGTTTACTTATCGTCATTACTTATCTTGAGAATGCCGACTTGCGCGGAACTAGCAAAGGAATTACAGGCTCTTCAGTAGGAGGTCGCAGAGATGAAAACAAGCCTTGTGATGTTCAATGACCTCTATGAACGTGTAAAGAATGACAATGAAGCACTAACTAAAGAAAACAAGGTCCCGAGGGATGAGAATAAGAAGCTCAGTAAACAAATATGTGATCTCGAGTAATACTCGTGATTTAATAATGTTGAACTAAAGGGAATCCCTGAGACAAAGGGCGAAGACTGCTTGGCAGTCGTCCAGGTTATCGGTGAGAAGATTGGTTGTCCAATTGCCGATACAGACATAGACATCGTGCATCGGGGGCCCGCAAAAAATGGAAGCAACATTATTGCGCGATTCTGTTCGAGAAACAAAAAGGCTGAATTCGCTAAGAAGGCAAGGAAGGCACGCCTGTCTGCCACAGATACAGGGTTTTCTCAGAGCACAGGCCCTAAACCTGTGTATGTGAATGACCATCTCACACCAGAGCAAAAGCGCCTTTTTGCACAGGCACTTGCGCTTAAGCAGACTTGATGTCGGGAAAGCAATTGCGTTAATATGACTTATAAAGCATTTTGAAGCAGCGAAAGAACTTGTCGTCGAACAATGCGAATAGTGTAATGAGTGGGCCGTCTAATGCTCCAACCCATTACAAAAGCTTGGTCTTGTTCCCCTATTAAATGTGGCGCATACCAACTTTAGCCATAATTGGTCATCGTCATCAGCTACTGCATGAACGATTGGCACAAAATTCCTTGCAAGTGTAAAGCGGATACCACGCTTCTCAGAAGAAGGACAAAAAGTAGCATAGCGACTGCCGGCCTACTACCCCCCAAAATTTATTATTGCTTGCAGGTGTTACCCAATGAGTGTTTCGAAAAGGCTCTGAAAGGCCGCTCTTCTAGCTTTTGCTTTGACTCTGCTGCGCCTTTCACGCAGGCCTGGAGTTTTTTTTCTTCGTTTCTGTCTCTATCTTTTTCTATCTCTTCTATGTCTTTGTTTATTTCTATTTCTTTCACGCTCTTTCTTCATTTCACACTTTCTCGTTCCATCTTTTTCTCCACCTTCTAGTTTTCTTTTTCTGTCTTGGTTTGCTTTCGCTCTCTCTTTTTCGTGCCAGTTACTTTTTCTCCTTTCTTTCGTTCCCTCTGATTCTCTCTTATTCTTTTCTATCTGCACCTATCAATCTTTCTCTGCACTTGTTCTCTCACCCTTCAGAGGTATTGCATCTCATGCCGAACAAATAGGGGCACGTTATGGGAGTAAAATAGAAGATGAAGAGGAAGGACTAAGAAAGCACATGCCGTTCATTACGATTGCTTTGGTTGATATGTGGGGTACAATGTCCCAAAATCATCATATCATTATGAGAGACGCCGTAGTGGAAGGCTCAGGAAATTTTGAGCACCTGGGGTTCTTTAATGTGCACCCAAACCTGAGCACACGGGCCTACAGCATTTTCGCCTCCATCGAAAATGCAGCCGGTATTTGATGCCGCAACCTGCGACTTAGCAGCTACGTATCTTAGCCACTAGACCACCGTGGCAGGCATGCCAGTTCATAGTTTTCAGTGACACCACATGGCCTAATGCAAAGCTTAACGGCTTCACTATAATAACACTGATACATAATTATTAAACAGTTTTCATACTTAAGATCACCTTGAATGTTTTGGTACTTGTCACTTTGGCAAAAATGCCCTCATTTTGTGATCAACATCGCAGTGATGGTGCCTTAAGTACATCGGCTGTACGAATTTCAATAATTCAGTGATGAAAAGTTAAGTTATCCTTTGCTGTTCTAATGACTCATTGCTTCGGCATTTTTTGACGTTGCCGATTAATATAAGATTATTTGGTATTTCGAATATTAACTGTTCGTTTGTTATTTGAAATTTTTGGTTATGTGCACACCTCTGGTTTTTCTTGTTGAATCTGTTGATTTTTGTGAGCCTTAGGAAGCTGAGTTATGTGGCCAATCACAAGCATAACTGAGTAATCACACATTTCCAACAAAAACCACTGCAAAGCTACTTTTTGGTTTTTATTCAAAGAGAGCATTAGTGTTCTGTGGGACCTAGAAAAGCCAACAACATCTGCAATGCCAAATTAGTGCCTACTCCGTGCAGGGAGAGGGGGGGAGAGATAGAAAGACCACCTAAAACTGCCTTCTTGGCTGTTGGGAAAAGCAATTGCTGCTCGGTGAAGTAAAGTTGAATTTCGCTTTGTACCGCTCAGAAAAACATGCCAGTTCATGCTTTGCGTGCGACTTTGCCCATGTCACATGAAGCAGGAGACATTATGCTGAGTGAGTCAGTTTAGAAAGAGAGCAAGAATAATGACTAAAGGTCTGAAAAAAATGGGAAGTTCATTGAAAGAACAGATGGCAGCTGCCAGACAACAAAAACAGCCCTTGTATTACTATCATAGAATATTGATTGTAAGGGTTGAAAATGAAAAAAAGAAAAACTATTATATCACAAGCACCAAACACAAGAAAAGCGCTGCTTCTTGCAACCGACTTGTACACTGACACGTACACCAGAGACACCTTTAATGAAAGTGTACTGGCAACTGGACCATCTTGTTATCCATCTGTAAACTTGTCGTGCACTATAGTACAGAAAAATGTAGAAAAATAGAGCCGCAGAGTCTGCTAAGATCTCATGCAGCAAATGGCAGATGAGTCAGACTGGGTCATCAAAGCATTCCTAAATGAACACCAAAGAGAAGAATGATTTTTCATGTTTTAGTAATGTACAATATCACAATCCCGAAAACACAACTTTTACCGCAAGACGATGCTTGGTAAGCGAGAAAATGTGCGAAAAGATATGTAAGTAGATACCCCCCTTGAGATTGCTTCACCAAATACAGTGACACCACAGATTTTGAAGGCACCTACAGGGTCCCATGCGGGCAGCTTCTAATCAATAAAAATGAAGCACATTGTTATCTGTGGGTGCCAAAGACATAGCATACAAAGTTTCTGAAAATTTCATCAAGCCAATGTCGCAATGTATGAAAAGTACATTTTGTATGTGCAGAGATTTCAGTGCAAAGTTCGAATAAAAATTAAACTTCATCCTTGAGTGTCTTCAGTGATAATGAGCTTACGACAGTGAAACTTGGGGCATTAGATTTCTCGGAGAGCAGTTTATCAACATACACCAAGTCATTGTTGCTCTTTAGTGTCCCTTTGAGAAAGGAAGAAACGTGGTTACAACAAAATGTAGATATCAGAGCCTATCACCAATACTTTCCTTCTTTCAATGTCTCAGTACATAAGTATTGTATAATAATGAAGGCTGGCAAACATTTGAATTTCTTCAATTTCTTATTAGCACCTATAAAAACGTAACATAATGCACGCCATGGCAAAAAGACGCATGCTGCTCAAATGAAAGCTTTAAGGTAGCATATGCTGTATTCACAAGGGACTCTCTGTACCTTTCATTAATATTCTGTCGCATCTATGCCACATGGTACACAGCTTTGCTGGTCATTCATCTTTACAGAGTGTAATGGTTTGCAAATCGTTTGCCATTAAAGGAAAGACGCACGGCCATTAGCACATACCCAGTGACCAAATTTGGCATCTGAGAGTTCATTCACAAGTGGCACTACCAGCAAGCCATGTAGGAGTAAATAAGGTTTCTTGAAAAGTATAACATTCCTTGCTAACCAGGTTGGCCAAATTGGTTGGTTTCAAACTTCATTTCGTCAGCACACTCACCCATTGATCTACTCGCTAGACTACGGACTATGCAGCAACACAAGTTGGTGGGAAAGCAGTTCCACGCAGATAGACACTTGGATAATGGGGAGAGGGTGTTTTTCAATAATAATGCCTATAACATTAAAAATTCACAGAAGCTTCAGCACCTAATGAAGTTCATCACCACTACCATTCAATGACATTAAGCTACCTCAAATAGCAGCATAAGCATGTTTATAGGTGCTAGGATAAAAGCATCAGGAGCAAGCAGGTTCTTGCTAGAGCTTCAGTGGATCCTCCTTAATATAGTCACTAGGTGGAAACATCTTGCTATTTATAGGAGGAAGAAGGTGGTAATAAAGCCCATGTCTACCAGCTACAGATATGGGTGTTTTCATGTCGGTCAAAGTTTCTGATGTAGATTCGATAATAAATGCACAGATGCTACATGGTTACAATAATAACAATAAATCAGTGCATTTCCCAGAGAGCAATCTGTCATGTTTCTTTTCCAAATGAGATACATTGCTATTCAAGCATGTTGCACTGGAGTGTTCACTCCAGTGCAACAGATTTGATAAGGCACACAAAGGCTCTGCAATCATACAGCTCCACATGAGCTTCACCTATATACAAACAAAACAAAACTGTCTCAATGCTGAGTAAGCAGATTGGCTGTGTGATTGTCAAATCGGTGGAACAGTTCTTCATATGTTTTGCTTCAATAATCATTTAACTTTCCAGTCTACTCAAACCACGAGAACAATAATAGCTCAAAAGGACTTCATGAGTATTATATGCCATAAATTGGCTCCAAGTTTATAAAATTTAGGGTGGTGTGGTGTCACAAACGACTCCAATTTTTGGAGCATCCGCGGGCCCCACCTTCCAAGAAAGGACGCTTTTGTGTTGGGGGGACGACATCCGGCGACTATAACGACCCAGCGTGGTGCCGGCTCGTCTTCCCTGCACCGGTACCGGAAGGGGCACCGGCGATCTAAACAAGCAAAATTACTCCCAGATGAGACGGGAGCACGTGTACGCCCCTGAGGCGGTTTGAACTGCATCGGAAGGGCAGTTGACGTACAGCCAGCAACAAGGGCGGTCGTCGGTGTCGCGAGTCTCGCGTAGGCGGCGAGCATGGAGTGACCCGTACAACGTATTGAGACGGCTGCGATTCCGGGCACCCTCGTCGTCTACCAAGCCGGCGAGACCTTCAGTGGCACCCGTCAACTCCCCTACGTGCACCAAGAGCTGGCCTGGTCCGTATGGAACTTTTTATTGTGACTTTTTTTTTAAATCGTTAATTTATTATCACTAGCTTTTTTTTAAATATGTGTAGTTGTGTGCGCTGCGTCGCACGTAAAAATTCAAAAGCGCTACCATAATCTTTTTCTTGTAACTTTTCTTGTATCTCCTTTGATTCATGTCATTAGTTTGTTAACATTCCACGTATTTGTCTTTTGTTTGTGCCTCTCGTAGTGTTCTTATAGAGCATAGTTTGTTTTATAGCCTTTCTTTCTCATCGCGTATCAGTTTCCTTCCTCTGTTATTTTTTTTAACTCCTGCATTTGCCCTTGTTTCAATTAAATACTAGTTCGTTTTGCATAAAGTCTCCGTGTCTGCTTATGAGTGCGTCGGTCAGGCCCACACATCACCACACGTGCAACCCTGCGCGGGTCGACCAACCCGCAAATAAATTCGAAATGTGCCACTTCGAGGCCTTTCAGGCGTCGCAGGCCGAAGCGTAAAGTGGAAGTCTGCGAGTCTGCCGCACGTCGGTGTTGGATCGGCGGGGCCTCACCAGAAGTGTGTGACATGTGGTTAGGACATCCATATATTTTCCCGGGATCTGCTCATGACAACCATAAGCAGGTTCAGGGGCAATGTGAAGATCAGAATTTTCTAACCATCTTTATAACCAAATGTACCATGCTACTTTAGTGAGAAATATAGTTAACACAATCCTTGCCTTTTTTTGTGTGGCCACAATTTTTCTCCTGTTTTTCATTATTTAGAAAATACCTATGTCACAAGAAGCAGTACAAATATGAAACCAGCAGCTGGACTAGCATTTACAGTGCACAAAGTTCTAAACAGACATGCACTTCAAAAGCACAAACGCAGAAGTCCATTTCTGTCCTACACAGCACTAGCACTTGAAAGAGATGAGCTTTGTATTACTGCACCCACAATGTTTGTTTCAAGTCAAAGTTTGAATGTCAGCCATCACTCTTCTGAGCACAGTTGGTAAAGCAGAACTACAGTGGTCGCAAAAACAAGATGTCATAAAAACCACAATTTTATTTCTTGAAACTCAGATCATACGAGTTCATAGCTACATTATTTACCACAAGGCACAAATTTTTCAAACAATATTTATTCAAGATGCAGGCTTTTTCTATCACTGAAAGTCTTCCTCAAAACGAAGAGATGCACAATTTCAAATATGCCACTAGTCATCATGGGGCACACACCTATATTAAACTTTTTGTCTTCATACCTATGATGATCAGTCTAGCACCTCAATCTTTACAAAGAAGTTACTAATAACAATACCATTAACAATAGCCTCTGATGGTAGATGGGATTGCCATGTCAGTAATACTACCCCAACGGCACTTAAGCAGCTCTTTTTTCTGAAAGGGGCCCTGAAACACTTTTTCAACTAACCATGAGATGAATTCACCAATGAGCTTATTTGTTTACAAATTTAACACCGCAAAAATTTTAAGAATCTGTCCAGTGCGAGTGGAGTTACAAAGATTTGTTGCCTGCTGCAATTGCACTCTCTCTTCTCTTGTCCCAACTAAAGCGCTGGAAGCTAAGCAGGAAGGGATGACAGAAGCGAAAAGAATACGTCACATGCGGCTCGTGACCTTGAGCACTTTTTCTTTTTTTTTTTCTTCGAATGCGCGGCTAAGTGCGCACACGTGTAAACAAGTCGCGGCCTCCCGTGGCGATCTTTGTAACGACCGAGCGCGCCATGTTCAAATCAGCCAATGGCTGACAGATGGGTTTGCTACGTGTGATTTTGGAGCTGCTTCTGTCATTTGTCGAAAGAAGAGAAAGCAATTTTTAGCTGACTTTGATAATTTATTTTGAATTACAGGTCGCGTGCTGCGCTATAATACTTGGCTCGCATGTTGTCGGGAGCCTCTACTACCGATCGGCAGCATTTTCTGACCGTGCTTAAAAAGTGTTGCAGGGCTCCTTTAAGCGACACCTTGATCAAGCACCCCGTGAGACTAAATTACTCGCATATATAACACTCATTAGATTAGTATTAGAATATGCTACTCCAGCATGGTTTCCGTCAACCAGTAAATTAATATTCATTATAGAGAGTGTACAAAGGAAAGTAGTTAAATTCATCTTCAATAAATATCAGCTCACAGACTTTCCTAGTGCTTTATTAAAATCGGCCGGATTACTTACGACTAAAAACTGCGATCCACTCACACGATTGAAATTGCTTCATCAACTAATTCATAACAAGCTAAATATCAACAGCTCTAAATACATCTCTTTTGCAGACACAAGAATCAGTAGACTAAAGCATTCATATACCCTAAATGAATATCGCTTTTATACTAATTATTTTAAATACTCCTTCCCGCTAGCCATAAGGCAGTGAAACAACTTACCTTCCACTATTACCAATTCCTACTCAGTAACTACTTTTCAATCACTACTTGAAAGTACTTACATGACACGCAAACATAAAGCTACCAACATTCTGCACCATTCCTAAACAATTCTAGTGCTTCTACTTCTACCGCTACCCACATGCCACTAACTACCATTGCAAAGTATGCTTTTTTTGTACTTTTTTTGGTAAAGCTTACGCACGTGTGACTGATTGTATAACTTAATCTCAACTATATTGGTATGTTATGATGTGTCAGTGTTTTACAGTTCGGTTTCACAGTTGTGTGTAGATATTTTGTGTAGATGTTGTAGATGTGTAGAATTTTTTATATTGATTGTTACATTGCCATTAGAAAAAAAAACTTTTGTTACTTTGCATGAATTGTTCTTTGATTTTTAAAACCTTTATATACTTATAAGTTGTGCCCTTCCTGTAATAATCCCTAATGGAATTGCCAGTGTGTGCTAAATAAATAAAAATAAATAATAATAAACATATTTGTTTGCATTCGAAGATGATACAAAATATTCTCCTGGAAGTAAGTGAACACGGAAGAAGTAAAAAAACTTGGATGGAGCACAGCAAGACACAAGTCACACAAATTGGTTTTATACATTCACATTCTAGAGTAGGTTTTTGGTGTTTTCCACCATCATGCTGCTGCACTCAGAGTCAGCACACACTTTTAGTATTGTGGATATACCTGGAGAAGGGAAGGAATAAAAGGCAGAAGGCAGGAACATTAACCAGAAAAGCTTCTGGTTATCTATCCTATGCTGGCAGAAGGGAAATAGATTACAGAGAGAAGGGAAAGGGATTGGCACATGTTGGTTGGCAAAAGACTGGAACACGTGGTTGGCAGTTAAGGCCCACTGGCAATCAAGCATTTCAAGCCAAGCTCGCCAAGCAAGACCTTGTATGAGCTGACTGTTTTGAAAAAGGGAAAGAGGATGGCGCCACAAAGAATTCATTTGTTCATTTGCAAAGGCTAGCTACACGATTAAATGCTCTTTCCTAGTTTAATTCCTTCCCATCCACACTAGTTGCTTATTCAAAACTTGTGTGTACATGTGTACACAGGGTACCTGTCATTGCTATACTGTCATCAACCCAATTTATTCAAGCAATATTTGATAAGCACAGCCACATCTCCATGACATGACATGTACAAAGTACATCAAGGTCTCCGTCTACAATTGAAGTACTTCCAAATGAAGGAGCAGACCTTGTGCTATGACACTACAAGCACTACTTTACTGGCATACATGTGCAATGAATGCACATATATTTGTAAAAAAAGAAAAAAGTGCCTGATTTTAGTTCGACCATCACTTTAAGTATATGTATTTGATGATGATGATGATAGGTGGGGTTTAACGTCCCAAAACGACCATATGATTATGAGAGACGCCGTAGTGGAGGGCTGCGTAAATTTCGACCACCTGGGGTTCTTTAACGTGCAGCCAAATCTGAGGACACGGGCCTACAACATTTCTGCCTTCATCGGAAATGCAGCCGCCACAGCCGGAATTTGATCCCGCAACCTGCGGGTCAGCAGCCGAGTATCTTAGCCACTAGACCACCGCGGCGAGGCAAGTATATGTATTTGTAAACATAGAATGAAGAACATCAAGTTTTCATGTGCTATCACAGCATGACCACAAAACTGTCACACAAGCGTCAAGGATTTGTATAGAGTAAAACGAGAGCCAACTGACAGGAAAGCTGGAGTTATGCTTCAGCTCTTTGGATGCTTTGAGCGAAGAAACCTAGCATGAACGTATGGCCCTTCTGCAGCATTCTGAAGTTACCTTAGTTGATTTAGGTTCACGGCATTCTGGCGTGAACCTGAAATTAATAAGCCAACCTGCCAGTGCAACGAAACATTGTGTTGCACCAAATGAGCAATTTCAGGACCACCTCAAAGCTACCAAACAGTTTTCTGTTGAGAGTTGAAAAAAATTTCTTATTGCAGGCTATTCAGACAGTACTTCATGAAATTGTTACATCACCACACCATCACACACATATTACTTTTATCGCCAGCCATGGCTGCTCAACTTTCTTTTTCAGTTTTCATGTTTTTTACATACACATATATATTACGAATTCTTTTTCATTACACAGGGATACCAATCTGTCTCAGCAAATGTCTTCTTTTTACATTCTGATGCTCTGCCACACCCACAGCAATTAGTCACATGCAACAGAGCAGGGCAATTTATCTGTCAAAAGACAGTGAGCAAAGTCAGAAATGCCAGGAGCTTATTGTCTCCGAATGAAATAAAAAGTGACAGAGTCCTCAGAAGTGAAAAAGAGCCAAACATCAAATGTTTGGTTCACTTCTGCATATTTCCCTTGCTGAAAGTCAACATCCAGCAGTTTATATCCTACACTTTATAAACACCATTAGAAAGCTACATCATCATCATCATCATCATCATCCTGACTATGCCCACTGCAGGGCAAATGCCTCTCCTACAATCTGCCAATCGAACCGGTCTCATGCTTTCCGTTGCTACGTTATACCTGCGAACTTTTTAACCTCATCGGCCCACCTAACTTTCTGTCTCCCCTTTGTGCATTTGTCTTCTCTGGGAATCTAGTCAGTTACATTTAATGACCAGTGGTTATCCTGCCTACGTGCTACATACCCGGCCCATGTCCATTTCTTCTTGATTTCAACTATGATATTCTTAACCCCGGTTTGTTTCCTGACCCACTCTGCTCTCTTCTTGTCTCTTAAGGTTACACCTATCATTTTTCTTTCCATCGCTTGCTGCGTTGTCAAAAGCAACGAGATATATTTAATGTGAAAGCACCAGCATAGTATAATACAGTTGAAGTTTTCAAGGTCAAACTGTCTCTTTCACGTTTGCTATTGGCTGCAACACTCAACACATCACCCTCTGCCAAAGCTAGGATAATGTAATAGGAGTAACTTGAAGCCAGTTCTTTAATCAACAACTTGAATCAAGTTCAGATAGACTTTCTACTGCGGCCCACTGTCTTAGTAAGAGTGGTCGTATGTTTCAATTTACCGAATCCGATCTGCACCCGTTTCCATGCATTACACAGCAATTCAAAGAAACATTGTTCTCAGCCCAATCATGCTCAAGTCCCATCACATGGGACTTGCACACACACACCACACACACACAGCTATGAACCAAGACATTTTATAAACTGCAAATGTGACATGTTCAACATAATACACAAAAAGGCAGTGCATGAGTGGTCTATGGCTTTTTTTATTTACTGCAATGCAGAAAGGCCACAAGTTTACAGATAAAAAAAACAAAAACAATAAGAATGAGTGAATATCATTGGCATAAATGAACATTGCTTAAAATCTTTTGCTATTAAAGGTTTTGAGGTTGTAAAGTACTACTCAACATACTGCGAATTCTGTCATAAAACCAGCACCTTCAGAGTTTCACAACCAGCACAGCTAGAAAGAAGAGCAGTCAATATAGTTAAGAAGTGCATAGCAGCTGCCAGTAATGTAACACAATACAAACTTTCATAGACTGGTACGCTGCATGATATTTCATGCAATGAAACGTAGCTCTACCTGGAAAAGACAAGATGTAGCTATTTACTTGGTCACCTTGAAAGAACAGCACTACTTCACAAATTATAACATGGGTAAGATACACCATGACTTCTGCAATCTCTAAATAAAAGCTTTTGCAAGGCATCTGACATCAACTTAAATACTAGTACAGTAAAACACTGCTGTGGCATGTATAGTTCATTAGGCAAAAGACACCTTCGACATGCTGGTATTCTCACTACAACAGAAGTGGTTTTTTTTCTGCTTGAGGTGAAAGTACCCTGCGACAAGAACACAAATTCAATACTTCACAGCTTTAATTAAAAATAAAGCTGTACATTAATTTCATTTGTACAGTACATGTGTGAGAGTGCAGTGTTAGGACCGGCGCCAGGTCTGACAATGGATCGGCGTTCCTTTTGATGTTCCTTTTGAGTCGCCAAACGGGTGGGCGGCCGGTGTCCGCCATGTATTGTTCCCACCTGGCCGGAGGGTGCGGCGTCCTGCCGCCGCGGCGCCGTGAGCAGTTCGGGAGACCACCGGTGCAGCTTCTTCTTTGGAAGATGACGGCGGCGGCGGCGGCCGGGAATCGTCCCGCTAATTGAACGAGTCGTTCGGCACCCTTTGAAGCTTGTTTACGGCGGCCCTTTCGATGGATGCAGTCATCAACTCCAGACCCCTCGCCCAGCGACACACCTTGACGGGGGGGGAGCCGCGTTCGTGCCACATGGCCGTGCGGTGACCACGCTTCAGTTTTGAACGTTCGCGTGGACCGTGCGTGCTCGTCACCCTCGCGGGTAATGTGTGGTCCGTGATTGGACGGTGCCATCTGTACGCGGTCCCCGATCTAGGGATCTGGGGAGGACAGACCCTTTATAATGAGCCCCCACGGCTCATTCGGTGCTTTTTCGAGTGGAGAGCTCGCCATGTACGAAGAACGCCACTATATATCTAAACTTTCTTATTGACCTCTCTCTAATGTAAATAAACGTCTGTTCTCTGTTTTCCCATATAAGCATTGCTTCTCGCTATAAGGGACGAGTCCGATGGGAGCCAGCTACCAACGACGAGACCCACAGGACCCAGACCACAACAACTGGATGGCAGCGGTGGGATCGAGCTCATCGACCAGGAGGCAATGCTGAGACCTGCTGTCTGGAGGACCTAGAGTCGGACAAAACTGCTTCGTGGCATCTCTGACAACACGGGAAGGAACGCGTCCGAATTCATGACTGCATAGGGTGAGTGCACTGCTTTTCTTTGCTGAGATATCACCAGGCTTTGCGTAGGATTGTAAACAAAGCAGTGATTTGGTAACGGTTGACGGAAGTATTGATAGTACGTCAAAGTTTGCTGAGATATCACCAGGCTTTGCGTGGGATTGTAAACAAAGCAGTGATTTGGTAACGGTTGACGGAAGTATTGATAGTACGTCAAAGTTGTTTAGTTAAAAGAGTTAGCAGCACCAAGGACCGCCATGAATTTGAAGGGACTAAAAAAGCCAGAGTTGTTAGAGTTGGCCCGAGAGCTGGGCCAGGTAATTGCCGAGACGAAAAGAAAGCAGGAGATCATTGACGCCATCGAGAAGATCGGGGCAGATGACGATGAGCTGAGCGAATGCTTGGAGGCTATTACGCAAAGGAAAGAGGAGCAGAGGCTCCGTGAGGAAAAAGAGGAGCAGAGGCTCCGGGAGGAAAAAGAGGAACAGAGACGTCGTGAGGAGAAAGAGGAAAGAGAACGTATCGATCGTATGGAAATGAAACGCCTAGAAATTGAACTAGCAAAGGCTCAATCAATGAACGGAGCTAGCGCAGTGGCACGAGAAAGAGAGCGCCGAATGACAGATTTGATGCCATCCTACGCGGTAGGAGGGGACATGGGTCTTTTTCTGGTGCACTTTGAGCGCACGTGCGAGAGGGAAAATTTTGCTAAAAACACGTGGCCCCAGCGCTTGCTTACGCTGCTGCCGTGTGAAGTAGCTGACATTATAGCCCGTATGGGTAAAGAAGACGCAGACGACTATGACAGAGTCAAAGCGAGTCTGCTCAAAAAGTACAGACTGTCAGCGGAGGCGTTCAGGCGAAAATTTCGTGAGATCGAGAAAGCCAAAGACGAGTCATACCCAGAGTTTGCGTACACCTTAAAGGTAAATCTGGAGGAATGGCTTAGAGAGGAGGGTGCGCTTGGCGACGCGGAAAAGACTCTGCAGTGTTTTGCGTTGGAACAATTCTTTCGGCGTCTACCTGAAAACATTAGGTACTGGGTTCAGGATAGACAAGGAGTAGATACTATCACGAGAGCGGCAGAGCTCGCAGAGGAGTACGTAAATCGCCGTGCCCTCGAAGGCAAGGATGTCCCTAGGAGGGAGATTAGTAAATATCGGGCCGACAAGCCTCCGCGATGGACAAAGTCGGGTCGGTATATGCCGAAGGAGGGTTTAGACTCCAAAGGAAGCGGTGATGAGAAAAACAAGAGAAAGGAAGAAGCACCCGAGAAAAGGGCGGAAGGGCAACAGAAAAAGGCGTTCGAGGCCAAGAAGCCGATAGTTTGCTATAACTGCCAACAGACGGGGCATATTTCTTTGGGTTGTAAGAACCCGAAAGTTGTGTTAATGTCACTCTGTAGTAATGACGAAAACATGAAATTGCTAGAACCATACATCCGAGACCTAGTCGTGAATGGCCAACCGTGCCGCGTGCTCCGCGATTCGGCCGCCACTATGGATGTAGTGCACCCGTCCTATGTCGAGGAGAGTCAGTTTACAGGAGAATGCGCGTGGATAAGACAAGCAGTAGAGACAAACAGTGCCTGTCTCCCAGTAGCAAGAGTCCGCATCGAAGGCCCTTTCGGTGTTCTAGACACTGAAGCTGCCGTTTCGGCACATCTCCCAGTGCAATACCCGTATTTGTTCTCAACTAAATCAGAGTACTTGCTGCGACAAAAAGGAATTGGGTTCAGTGAGGGTATCGTACAGGCCTTAACTCGATCCAAAGCAAGGGAGCTCGCCGCTCAGACAGTTTGTAAAGATCCGGTGGCAGACGAAACAGCTTCAGCGGCAGAGCCTTCTTTACCTGGCACGAAACTGGACCGCCCTATAATGGAGCCTCAAAACACAATATCTAAAGAAAGATGTAAGAAACCGGATGAATCCGAGGCATCTCGAGAAGTAGAATGCACTATAAAGCTGTTAAATGTAAGTCCTACAGAACTGATAGTGGAACAGGAAAATGACTCCACTCTCCGTAACTTAACGCCAGACGCGAAGGAAGGGGTGGCTAAGCAAAACATTCAGTTCACCAAGAAGGGGGGCGTCTTGTACAGAAAGTACACAAGTCGAAAAGGAGTTCGGTTTAATCAGCTAGTCGTACCGTATCCTTTCCGCGAGGAGCTGCTGCACCTGGTCCACGGAGGTTTGTGGTCAGGGCATCTCGGCATCAAAAAAACAAAAGAATGTTTGTTACGGGAGTTTTACTGGCCCGGCTGCTTTCGGGAGGTGGAGGCATTTGTAAGAAGCTGCGACACGTGCCAACGCGTTGGCAAGCCAGGGGATAAGGCTAAAGCACCTATGAAGCTGGTCCCCATTATCACAGAACCGTTTCGCAGGCTAGTTATAGACACAGTGGGTCCACTTCCTGTAACGCAGTCCGGGTACCGGCACATACTCACAGTGCTCTGCCCGGCCACGAAATTCCCGGAAGCAGTACCGTTAAAGGAGCTCAGCTCGGAGGAGGTAGTTAAAGCGCTTTTATCTATCTTTGCACGTGTAGGCTTCCCCGCAGAAATTCAGTCCGACCAGGGATCTGTTTTTACAAGTGCACTAACCTCGACATTTCTAGAAAAGTGTGGCGTTAAAATCATCCACAGTTCAGTGTACCACCCTCAGTCAAATGCTGTAGAAAAGGTACATTCAGTCATGAAACGGCTGCTACGCGCCCTTTGTTATGAGCAAAAAGAGGATTGGGAGGCTTGCTTGCCCGCAGCTATGTTCGCGCTTCGGATCGCTCCTCACGAATCAACAGGGTTTTCGCCTGCGGAGCTTGTTTACGGACGTGCTCTTCGCTCCCCACTTCGCATTGTTCGAGAATCTTGGGAGGGCCGGGCGGACGACCCTTCGGTAGTAGCATACGTGCTTGAGCTGTTAGACCGACTTCACGCAGCTCAAGAACTAGCGGAGCAGGAAATGCGCAGAGCTCAAAACAACGCTAAGCGCTATTATGACAAGACAGCCCGGACGCGAAGCTTTCGAGTAGGGGAAAAAGTGATGATACTGAAACCCTCACCGAAGAATAAACTTCAGGTCCAGTGGGAGGGACCTGTTGAGGTAGTTCAGAAATTGTCAGACACAAATTACTTGGTTACTGGACTGGGAAGGCGTAAAACGCAACAGGTGTACCACACTAATCTGCTCAAACCGTACCAGCAGAGGCATGCCGTTGTAAACATGTCGCTCAATCAACCGGAAGAAATGCCTATTGATTTCCCGGAGTTAACAACAGAAAACAAAGACATTGGCGAGACTATTAGTAACCTGGTAGAGCAGGCGGAGTTGGAGCCAGATCAGAAAGCGGAACTGAAGGAACTATTGTTTGACTTTAAAGAAACATTTTCAGACACACCTGGCAGAACCAAAGCCCTAGTTCATGATATTGAGCTGACATCTTCGGAACCAATTCGTTCTAAAGCTTACCGCGTTTCCCCGAGGCAACGGGAAATAATGGCCGCGGAGATAAACCGAATGCTCGAGCTAGGAGTGATCGAGCCAGGAGAGAGTGATTACACCTCGCCTCTGATCTTGGTTGAGGTCCCAGGGAAAGAGCCGCGACCGTGTATTGACTATCGGAGGCTCAACTCGATTACAAAGGACCAAACTTATCCAATTCCGCATATTGAGGAAAGGCTTGAGCAAGTCAGCAGTGCCAATTTCATCTCGACTTTGGATTTAGTCAGGGGATACTGGCAGGTGCCTCTAACTGAAAGGGCTAGTAGGCTTGCGGCGTTTATTTCCCCGATGGGAACATTTCGGCCGAAGGTCCTTAGTTTTGGATTAAAGAATGCCCCTTATTGCTTTTCTGGCCTAATGGACAAAGTGTTACAGGGTATGGAGGACTTTGCCCTCCCGTACCTAGATGATATTGCTATTTTTTCTTCTTCCTGGATAGACCACATGAAACACTTGCGAGCTGTGCTATGTCGTCTGCGTGAGGCCGGCTTAACAGTGAAGGTTGCGAAATGCCAATTGGGGCGCGCTGAGGTAGCTTATCTAGGGCATGTAATAGGCCAAGGCTACCGCCGGCCGTCAGAAGTAAAGCTGGCCGCAATAGACAACTTTCCCCAACCACGAACCAAGAAAGACATTCGGTCGTTTCTTGGATTGGCCGGTTATTATCAAAGGTATATCCCGCGTTACTCTGACATTGCAAGTTCCTTGACAGACGCTCTTAGAAAGACTGAACCCCAGACCGTAAAATGGGATGGGGCCAAGGAACATGCATTTTCTACGCTAAAGAAGGCACTAAAAAGTCAGCCAGTGTTGAGCGCGCCTGACTACTCTAAGCCGTTCATTCTTCAGTGTGACGCCAGCGACCGGGGTATGGGTGTCGTGCTTTGTCAGAGGGGAGAGAACGACCAGGAACACCCTGTACTGTATGCCAGTAGAAAGCTTTCTGTTCGTGAGGAAGCATACAGGGCCTCAGAAAAGGAATGTGCCTGCGTTGTTTGGGCTGTGCAGAAGCTAGCTTGCTACATCGCCGGTTCTAGGTTCACAATAGAGACTGACCACTGTCCCCTCACATGGCTACAGTCCATGTCATCGAAAAACGGCCGTCTTTTGCGCTGGAGCTTAGCTCTTCAACAATACACCTTTGATATCCATTACAAGAAGGGTAAACTCAACAGCAACGCAGATGGTCTGAGTCGTTGTCCCTAGTACCCCGAGGGCTTCAAAACGATTTTCTGCTTTCTATCCTCGATTTGAGGCCCACTAGTTTTCTGTATTTATCCAAACATGTGTCAAGTGTTTTGTTTAATGTCTTCAAAAGTGGCTGATGTGGTGTTGCGACTCGGCGGGGGCCACAGGAATAAAGTTGAGGTAGAAGGAAATGACTTCCACAGGTGAATCTAAGTCTGGTGATTCTGAGTAGGGAATTGCCGTGTGCTTGCTCGTGTGTGGGTGTGCTTTCGGCGCAGTTTCCGCAGTTCCTCATTGGTGGTGGGCGGAAAATATGGTGGAGAGGGGTCACCTCATCCCTGCGAGCAACGCCCTCTTGGTCAATGATCATCGGATCCAGTGTTCGGGACAAAAATAATAGAGGAAGAGCCGACAAGCTGCAATACAGATCCCGCTGCACAGTACCTGCTGGCCACTGCACCTCGGGATCTTCTTTCCCCGGCGGAGAGGCTGTTAGGACCGGCGCCAGGTCTGACAATGGATCGGCGTTCCTTTTGATGTTCCTTTTGAGTCGCCAAACGGGTGGGCGGCCGGTGTCCGCCATGTATTGTTCCCACCTGGCCGGAGGGTGCGGCGTCCTGCCGCCGCGGCGCCGTGAGCAGTTCGGGAGACCACCGGTGCAGCTTCTTCTTTGGAAGATGACGGCGGCGGCGGCGGCCGGGAATCGTCCCGCTAATTGAACGAGTCGTTCGGCACCCTTTGAAGCTTGTTTACGGCGGCCCTTTCGATGGATGCAGTCATCAACTCCAGACCCCTCGCCCAGCGACACACCTTGACGGGGGGGGAGCCGCGTTCGTGCCACATGGCCGTGCGGTGACCACGCTTCAGTTTTGAACGTTCGCGTGGACCGTGCGTGCTCGTCACCCTCGCGGGTAATGTGTGGTCCGTGATTGGACGGTGCCATCTGTACGCGGTCCCCGATCTAGGGATCTGGGGAGGACAGACCCTTTATAATGAGCCCCCACGGCTCATTCGGTGCTTTTTCGAGTGGAGAGCTCGCCATGTACGAAGAACGCCACTATATATCTAAACTTTCTTATTGACCTCTCTCTAATGTAAATAAACGTCTGTTCTCTGTTTTCCCATATAAGCATTGCTTCTCGCTATAAGGGACGAGTCCGATGGGAGCCAGCTACCAACGACGAGACCCACAGGACCCAGACCACAACAGCAGATGTGTTTGCCTGTGGTGGCTTACAACAGCTATCTCGAGAGAAAAATAACTTTGCAAGCAGCATAGTTTAAGCAATGCAGCCTAGACATTTGAGCGTGTCCATCGCTGACCATAGGCAATCTTGTATGCTTTGGCTCAAAGTGTATGTTGCATACCGCATTAAACTATAGGGTACAGTTTCAATGCAACATAATCGGAACTTAATGCCACTTGACCCGCAATTTGGGAAGACACTTTGATTGATTTGTGGGGTTTAAGGTCCCAAAACCACCATATGATTATGAGAGACGCCGTAGTGGAGAGCTCCGGAAATTTTGACCACCTGGGGTTCTTCAACGTGCACCCAAATCTGAGTACACGGGCCTACAACATTTCCGCCTCCATTGGAAATGCAGCCGCCGCAGCCGGGATTCGAACCCGCGACCTGCGGGTCAGCAGCCGAGTACCTTAGCCACTAGACCACCGCGGCGGGGCTGGGAAGACACTTTCTCTACAATTCTGCACATAATGCAAACTTATCACTTGACACTTAATTGTAGCATCAGTACAACAAATATTCCTCCGTACACGTTATTGTGTTCTAAAATATGTGAACTGGAAAATAGGCAGAAAAAAAAAGACTACCACCAACCAATAAATGTGTTGGACTTTCTATTCTGAAAGCTTGTCTGTTAACAAAAACTAATTCATTATGAGCAGCTACAATGCCATAGTAACCTATAAATTTTAAATAGTGGCCAACAATACATATTCTTAATGGTTCATTATGTTAAACACAAAGCAGCTCACAACAACAATGTTCTATTGTATAGCCATGATACCCTGTCTTTAAAGTAAATGATCCCAATTTCGGTATTATGCACAGAGGTATCTTGAGAAATAAAAAATGCAATAACAGAAGTAACACCCACACATTATAGCCAAAACTTGAGGCAAGCTTTTTTTTAGTTTCACGCATGCGAAGCTACAGGGAATTAGGATAAGTCAAGCACCAGAATAGTACAGTGCAATACGCGCAGAGCCCAAATAGAAGATAGCACAGAATACAGAGGGAGCAAAATCAAGTGAATATTGATTCAAGAAGAAATAGCCTGCGTGCACGCAATCAAAACACTCACTCACTGCTCCATGACATCCTACATGACTAAGATCAACAAGAACACAACAAATACTAGGTACTCATATGAAATGTACAAAATGGCACACAGAGCTACAACTACAATGACATCTTAAGGAGTGAGCTCAGCAATTCCCCGTCATGGTGGTCTAGTGGCTAAGGTGCTCGGCTGCTGACCCGCAGGTCATGGGATCAATAACGTTTGTTGTGTGTGAAAGTAATGTTTTGTGGCATCTTTTATGTATGTATCGGCGATGGCAGCTGTTCATGGTCCCGACACAGAGGACAGGTTACAGTGTGCGATTGGAGCGGTCTTCCTGCAAGCCCTAACGAGCCTTATTAGGTGGTAGGCATTTCTTTTTGTTACTACAAAGTGATAGTTCGGACACATAGCCCCTAATGAGGTATAGCATACACTGTTTTTTAGCTTAGGTGTGGGAAGCCTATGTCCTGCACTTCAGTGCAGTATTCCTTGGACATGGAATGTTGCCGGAGCCACCGTTGTGACACTTGGAGGCGTCTTGATAATTGGAACAGCTGTTCCTTGTCACTGCTGTCTTGAGCAAGGCAAGAGTTCTTGTTAAAGGGTTCCACAAGGAAGAACATTCAGCATTGTTTGTTAAACATTAGGTAATATTTAGCTCAATATAACATAAGGATGAGACTGGTGCGCTTTAAGCAAATGGATTATTGCAACGGAAGCAAAAAAATTTACGACGTGATGCTCACCCTGTATTTTTTAGTACTTCGGTTGCAATTAACCATTTTATATAAAGTTGGGGCACGTGCTGCGTCCTCTCTCATGGTCTTTGTGTTACATCGTGCTAAATATTATATAAGTTGGAATGTTGGCTGCAGCGACATTCCCTCTTATAGGATTTGTTGGTTTTTTCAAGTTTCCTCCGTCAACATATATTTTCTTTGGACTGCCATGAAATTGTGTGCAGTGAAATCTTACTTATAATCATGTTTCGCTTATTGTCGTGATGATTGCTTTTATCTTAAATTTTTTTTAGTGGTAATAAAAGATTTTTTGACTAAGTTCTTTTTTTTACAAGTAGAAGTGTCATTCATTTTCTGTGCCTTTTAAAGAGACTGCAAACAGCATTGAAGTCTAAAAATTTAATGAATATAAGTAAGCACACTTTTGCTATGTGCACACTCTGATGCAAAAATTCAGCGAATTTGTGTTCAAGGAAGTCACGAGGGTTGTTGTTTCAGCTCGTTTTCGAATTTTCACGTGTATGAGCAGATTTGTGGTATTTTTTTAAGTTGTAGTGCAATCTTGCTATAAGTAACACTGTGCAACATGCAAGTACTTATTCCTTTCTAACAAAGCCTTCTCAGACAATCCTTATGCCTGAGAGTTTGATCATCTGAATTAAGGACAGCTTTTCTTGCGAGGCAGCACATACTCATGTTTCATCACTTTGTTTGGAACATGTTCCCACTGCAATTTATGACAATACCATGAATGTGTTTATGTAACACAGCTCACAAGACATAAAGGCCTATCATACAGAGAAGTGTAATCTGTGTGATAGTGCCTTGAATAGTCTTGTTGGACTGCACAGTTAAATTCTTGAATGAATTCATGCTCTTTTGGAAGTACAGTAGTCACGGATTGAAACAGGACACTCGGAGCGTGTGGCCGACGGTACATGTGCCGCCGCTTGTGGGTACGCACAGAACCAATGTGTTCTGTTGTGGTATAGGGCGATACGGGGAAGACCTAGGGAGCATGGCTATTCCTTCCGATTGCCAAATTGTCGGCCTGTAGTTCTTCACGTGTACACTACCAGGGCAGCGCTGCAAGGCTTACGCACATTCGCATGTCTACCAAACTGGCTCGCCACTGCTCACCACTTTTATTGCCACGCCAGCAGACGACCCTCTCGTTCTGCGTGCTTAGGCAATGCAGTACGCATGCTGTGCAAGTAAGACGCAGGATTCAGTTAGTAGATTGTGCCTTGTGTGCGTTTGTTTGATATGACAAACATCTGCACAAAGGCATGAAAAGTTTACTTCGTGGTTTCTATCTCGAAAAGAAAGAAAATGTGTGGCATGCTTTCCTTCATGCAACATGGAAATAATATCATGTATTAGTGTCGTTAGGGCGAATTGCGGCCTATTGTTGAATAAAAATGTGAGAAGCTCCCTCGTCGTTCTGTGGCCGACAGCTCTACAAATGCTTGCCACGCAAAATAGCCGCACTATTCACTGCTTGGGGTGAGACAAGAAAGTACTTAGTTATTGTTTTATTGCTGCACGGAAACAGGCCCGTGGCTGGTGCTTTTATTTTTCGTTGTGACAAAAAGCTTGAAAAACTTTTGCTTTTGTGCAGCTATTTATTATGTCATTGAGCGCATTGCAGGTGCAACATCTTAGCGGTATCCAATTACTTACTTGCGCAGCCTACGTGCCCCATCGACAAAGGGCGCCAATCGAAGGCGTTGTCTGCTAGCGCCACAATATAAATGGTTCGCACAGTCCCCATCAATTCGGGCTGCATGCATGCAAAAATGCGTGAGCCTTGCAGCGTCACGCTGGCAGTTTGCACTTTGTGAATTAAATGCCAACTCTTTAGCGACCAGAAGGAGTAAGCCTGCTCTTTAGCTGTCTTTGCCCTCACTCTATACAACAGTGCAACATCCTGGTTGCGCGAGCACCCATGAGAAGCGGCACATTCATTGGCGGGCACGTGCTACGAATGTCCTCTTTCAATCCGTGAGTACTGTACATATATGTTGACCATACTGGGCATGTTGGTACGTACTTGGGAGGAAACAGGAATGCAAGCAAATACATAAACTGCTGCATCCATTGTTCTTTCTGTGTCGGCGTCTTAGCTCATGATGCTGTTCACTCCTGAGTGTACATTTTATTTTCTCGCTGAGCTCCTACATACACTTTAAATTGTATTATCTCAGTGACATAAGGGTTCAGGCAATATTTTTGGCATCTACATGGTCTAAAATAGTCATGAGTTCAACACTGTGATGTGCTATTTCCTTAAATACTTGAGTAATGCAAGTGTTTGGTCGGGTTGGTAATTCATCGCCTAGAAACTTTTGTAAGGTACGGCAAATTCTCAACAGAGAAAAAGGAGAGGACACAGAGTAGTGCTAGCTCGTGTTGTCGCCCTTTTGATTGTGCATGTTTTTGCTGCTGTTGAAAGTTTTCTTTAAAGAGAGTTCCTATCCTTGTCCTATCAAGACATTCAATAAATGCCAACACACCCCAGTGTAGATTCTTGTGCTTAATAATGACCAGCGATCAATTTCGTAATTTGCAATACTGGCTAGTGAACATGGACAACTGTGCACTCTAAAGCATGGAGCTAGGTAAAAATATTTCCTTTTTTATAAAGCTTTTGTCACCTCTTCAAGGTACCTAAAGAATGTATCTTTAGCTATTGAATAATATGCAAAAAAATCAAGGGTACAAAAATGTTTTGCTTGCTTCCTCCAATCTATTGCTTGTGGAAAGATGTGTAGAAATGACCTGTAACATGTTACAACATGCATATCTGTGTAATATACTGTAGGTAACAAAAAGCACAATTTTAATTGTTTTCACTAGAGTTGTGTAGCTGTATCACCTAGACGTAGCTCTACATTTCATGTGCCTGTTTGTTGCTCAATTTCATCTTGCACATAGGCGTGCGCATAAGAGTGGGGGCAACCCCCCTCTCCCCCAACTTGTTAACTAAGATGGGGGCTACAAAATTGGAAGCTTACTTAACTATGTAAGGGTTAGTGCCGTGGTGAACCTCCATGCCACCCAAGTGTAGGAAAACGCTGCACACGCCTAAGACTTTGCACCTCTGCGCATGAGCCCTCAATATAGTTCTCAGTTAAAAAAGAGGAATTTTAATGTGGAAGCTTTGTGTAAAACAAAGTTGTGGAATATAGACCCACTGTTGCATGCCGTAGTCATACATTGGGTGCCATTGGAATCGTGAAAGGAGGTTATTCTGCAGTATTGCCTTAGAGAAGCTGACTCAGCTGATTCCTCTGTTCGTGATAGCTGGCTTCTCTCACACTACTGATCAATCGGCAGCCCTCTGAACTGATGTATAGTGGTTAGTCTTTTTCAACGCAGCATGAAGTCAGGGCTATGTGGTTCGACATTGAATCCCGACGGATTATTTAATATAACTGATAAATGTATATCGCTATTTAAAAAAGGCATAGCTCATCAATTGTAATGTCTATTCATGTGCTACGCGAAAATGTATGCTTCAGCGCCTTCTAAGTTTTTATGATCTCTCTTGCAGGTTTTAAATACAGCAGCGGTGCCACCACGACGGTGCTACAAAAAACCCTATCATCAGTGCAAAGTCGAAAATTAAATACAAATGCAGTTATTCCTGGAAATGTCTCATTTGGTGTTTCTTTGTTTGTTTGTACTTATAAAACAGGACTTTCGCAAGAATTGTAAACAAGGATGAACTAGCTCCATTTATTGTCCTATCCGAACTGAATTGCATGACAATGTAATGCGTGTTTCCAAATGCAGGCATTATATACTTGCAGCATTATTTATCGGCTTCGAAAGATTCTGACCTGTAAAGAACTATGGTCTGTTCGTTGGTGGAAGTGGTCTGATGGTATTTCCTTTAGAGTCCTGTGATTTGTGCACACTTTCATATTAATAATGAAGCGATTCATTGATCTGCCTTTCAGCAAATGTTCTGTTGATGGCATAGGACCTTAGTCTACAACGCGAGGTTTGATGTCAACCTAATGCATATGCTCGATAGCACTTCACTAGACAACGGCCATCAGAAACTCAGATGTCAGGACTCGGTACACTAACACTAGCCAATGGTCATCAGAAACTCTCATGTCGGGCCTCTATAGACTTACGCTAGACTATAGTCATCAGAAACTCTAATGTCATAACTGTATGCACTTATGCTAGACTATAGTCATCAGAAACTCTAATGTCATAATTCTATAGACTAACGGTAGCCAATTACTACTAGACTCATATTAGGTACGCATTAGGAAAGCGCTAAGACTGACATTAGACAGTTTAAAGATTGTGATGTCGAATGACATTAGCCTGTTTATAGAAGTACAATAATTTTTTTCATAAGGGCGTGGTACTATTCTTGTGAAATGAATGCTAAAGCGGCTGCGCGAAAACGGAAAGGGGCTGTGAGCGAATATCCAGACTTCACTCGGAATTGGGGCGTACACCGAAACTAAGCAAAAAGCATTTATTTGACAAAACACTGACCAGATCCTTCGAAAATTCCTCCACGAAAATCCTGGAGGTATCTCAGCAGTGAAAGAGAGTTTCGGAACGTAAATGCGAAACACGTATTCTTGGATAAACACATCTAGAATCCTCCTCTTGATCTACTTATATCCTCAAGGCTTTTATGAGAAATCCCGTTGCTTTATATAGTTACATCGTCGTCGATCGAAACGGAGAACAATACAGACCAGTAATGCCAGCGAACTACCGGGTGCCTCATCGAACAAAGTATATCGTAACACAAAAACAAAAGCAACCATGACATTATCACTACAGCGCCATATTGCGGTGCCATCGACGCTCTACGCCGTCTACACGTACCGGTGACTTTCCGGCAAACGAATCTCCTGGATCTTCACTCCAGCTGCGATTCCGGCCAATGGAGCTATCCAGCACACCCTGGCCAGTCGACGAAGGACGCAGGTCAGATCCTTCCACAGGACCCGCTCTCCCTCGACTGCAGCGCACGCAATGTTGCGCATATCAGCAGCAAGGTCCTCGGTGATACCGGTTCGCCTGGCTTGGGCGCAAAGGCAAAGCACACGCTGCTTGGCTTCGTCGTCTTGACAAAGACCCGCCACGTACAAAGTGGTTGAAGCGTTCAATCGGAACAGGACTTCTTCCGTCAACGACGCAGCACTTGTGAAGCGCGCTTCCGTCTCCACATACAGTCCCAGAGACAAGGGTTGAAAGAGCTGCAGGTCTTCCACGGAGGTCCTCGAAGTTGTTGGCGCGTCTAACGAACTGGGTAGTGCGGTCGCGACCGCGCAACGTGCCAGGAACGGCGTCTCTCGAGCCGGAAAGCTCTCTGACAGCGAGATCACCCCATTGACATCGTTTTAAACACTCGACGGGAAAGACTCTGTCTCACGGTCGCAGTCCAAGTCACTGGACAAGGTAACGGCCGAATAACAAGGCTGAACAAACGTACTTGAGACGGCAGCGCCGGTATCCCGATTCCGTCGGCTCCACTCGCCACCGCTCCAGCCGGTCACAACGATGTCAGGAAACGAGGAGTCCAGCCACTGACAGACTGCGGCTGTGACGTCTTTCACCGGACAAACGAACGCGGCCAGAGGATCAGGAGAGACGACGCTTCTGTGGGAGAGACTGGAGGGTCCGGCTACTGCATCTGGACAATTGTCGAAAATGCCTCCCTCCCCATTTTCATAGTGACCCGTAGAGCCAGTGTACGCGACTCCGTTAACCGGACGCGTTCGCCTTGCGTCTGCGGGAGGACACCCGGTGTCACCGCATCCAGTCTTTGAGCCAAGATTAGGGTTCACAAATTTCTCTGCATCAACATTAATCCTGGAGGAAAAGGGCGTAGCTTCCGTATTCACGCGGGTTTGAGCTTCATCTGATATATCACTACCAACGACGCGAGACGAAGGTTGAGCTTGGTAATCTGCACCAAGACTATTGCAACGTGTACAAGGTTCCAGATCACGAGTTCCTGCGTCTGGGACGTGGCTGTCAATAGAATCTGTTCTGGCGTGCTTGTCAGTAATCCTCGGTGCAAGGCGACGCATTAATTTCAGCATGTTTTCAACTGCCATTGCCGCTTCCCTGTATTCCGCTTCGTCTGTTGCCTCGTAGAGTTTGCCTGCGGCTCCATTGTTCAAACTAGACTCTGTCGACATTTCAGGCATCTTCTACACCGCCCAGAAAGCGGCATCGCCGTTCTGATTGCGTCGCGGTATGCTGCAATGGTAGTCACGACAGATTATCCCCGAGTTTTCAACTGCACCCCAAGTATGCCTTTTCATGTCATCGTGGACTAATCGAGCGTTACTAGTGGACCAAGAGGGCCCATCTCCGCTGCAAGTCTGCAATGACGCGCTAAGTTCAGCCATGTCATTTGCTTCCTTCGATACATATTCACTTTCGTGTCTGTGGCGTTTGTCCGGGGAGATTAGCTCGCGACAAACGCGGGGGACAGCGTCTGACGCAACGGTTACTTTAGACCTGTCACTGACTTCCACCATGGACACGCTATCGGTAACTTTCATTTGTGAAGCTTGCATAGCCTGAACTCGAGAATACACAGTAGCTGGGTTGCTCACATTCGAGGATTTTCTAACCTTGATCTGGCAATTGGCACCGCGTTCAGTTCAGGCGCACGTCTCGGTCTGGTCTCGGGACGCGCAGTGCGTCTTGTCTCTGCAGTCGCGTTGCGCCTTCACTGTTCCTCTCACTTCGTTCGAAGTGACAGCGGCGACAACACTGTTCCGTCTCTCTCTCAGCTCGTGTCGTAGACGACTGTCGCCTTCGTCTTTCGCGCTGTCTCTACGGTCTCGCTTGATGTCGCGTTGACCGCAGCTATAGTCGTCGACAGGTCTACGCGAGTCACCATGCGTCCTCTTGTGTGACTTGTAATGCCCGCTGTCGGTTCCCGCAGTCTTTAATTCTTTCCTCAGAAATGGCGAGTTGTTACCACCGCGTACCCGACCAGATGTGGAGAAGTCATTGCAAGGCTGAGACGGTCGGTGATGACGTTCCCATCCGTCTCTGCCACGTTCACCGCTGTCGTCGTCTTCTTCAGGCCTGAACTTGTCACCATAACTTCTCTTGCGCGACTTGTAATGCCCACCGTCGGTTCCCACAGTCATGCATTCTTTCCTCGCAAATCCACACGTACACGATACGCCTCTAGATGAGGACATTACAGAAGCAGAGGTTAGGGCAGCTTTGCAAAGCATTAAGCGCAACACAGCACCCGGTACAGACGGGATTACGTACACACTTCTGCGTAATTTATATGGCCAGTCCATCGAATATTTAACCGCTTTTTACAACGAACATTGGAAAAACGGCACGCTACCACAGGAGTGGCGCCACGCAGAAATCATACTTATTCCAAAGTCTGGCAAGCCGCTATCCCTCCAGAATCTTCGCCCTATATCCTTAACTTCATGTGTAGCTAAACTCTTTGAACGCGTTGTTCTCTCTCGACTACAACCATTTCTCGAATTCAATCACTTTTTTCCTGATACACTATTCGGCTACCGTCCTGGTATCTGTACACAGGACGTATTATTACAGATTAAGGAGGACGTGTTGGATAGCCCCACTTCAAACCAGGTCCGAGCTATTCTGGCCCTGGATCTGAAGGGTGTTTTTGACAACGTCTCCTACGACCTTATTCTTGACAATCTCGCTTCATCTCAGTGTGGCTCACGTATCTACAATTACGTCAGGTCCTTTCTTTCTGACCGCATGGCCACTATTGTGATTGGAGACCTCCGTTCGGACGTCATTCGTCTCGCAGGCAGAGGAACACCACAGGCAGTGGCGTAACTAGATAGGACGGCGCCCAGGGCAAATATATTTCCGCGCCCCTCATTATCCCCCCCCCCCCCCCCCCCATTAAAAGCGCTAATGTAGGCTTCCGCGATTGCCTACTGGAGTCTGGCGCGCGGCGGGCCATTTCGGAGGCCAAGGGCCACCAGTTCTGATTTCGATGAGCTACGCCCGCGTTTTTGTATAGTATTTTTCTTTTTTTATTCAAACTTCCGGAAGTCCCTTACCCGTCATTGTTCTCTTCCAGTCCACACTGCAAAAAGCTTGACGGCACGGGCGCTTCCCAGGCCCAAGTTTCTCGTACCTAAGCTTTCGCGCTATTTGTGCATCCCAAGGAATGCAGGGTGAGTACAAAACAAAGCAACCAGCTAGACACCGCGCCCTCGGGTCTGGTATGGGGGTTAAACTGGTCGGAGTGTTCTGCCGTTTCGCTCCGTTCGCTGTTCCATTGATGGAGGTCATCCTTGTGCGGCCGCATTCTTTCAGGGAAGTTCTTGGTTTCTCCAACGTACGAAGCGGGGCAGTCGGCACATGCTGTCGGGTACACTACGCTCTGCGCTTTTTTCGCAGGTGCGTGTTCTTTGGGCCAAAGGATGAACCTGCCCATGGCGGTGGATGGCATGTGGGAAACGTTGACCCCCGCCCTTCTATTGCTTTGCTGGCGCCCGCGATGCAGGGAATCAACAAACGTCGCCGTCGTGTCACGCTTTCTCCGTCTTTCCTCCAGAGAACTCTGCGAATAAACGCCTTTGTTTAGCCTTTGGTGCCGAGGTCACGGATTATATTCGCCCTTCCTTCCGCCGCTGCGTGGACGATTAGTCGTTGGACGATCGGCTATTTCGTTGGAGTTTTCTGTTCTTACTCAAAAAAGGTGCATTCGAACTTTTTTATTTTATTTTGTTTACGTACGTGGTTGGTTTCAGGGAAGCTTTCAGTAAGTGGTTTGGGAGGCTGGTGGGGTTCGCTGAAACTCATCTAACCCAGTGCTGCGGAGCACAAAACAAAGCTTAGCCGAGGGTCATGGGAAGGCACGGAGGTAGCGCAGCAAAATGAAAATAGAGGATCCTTTTCCCGATGCAAAAGCCATTGCGGCAACCCTTTCCTTCACCACCATCCCCACTTCCAGTCGTACATTACAACCTCGCCCCTCCCCCCTTCCAGGCGGTTTTACGGAAAAAAACATTGACAACCTTTCCAGGGGGCGCCAACCCGAGGACTCGGCTTGGCGCCCCCTCCCTAGTGGCGCCCGGGGCACTTGTACCCCCTTGCCCCCCCCTAGTTACGCCACTGACCACAGGGCTCGGTTCTCTCGCCCACTTTGTTCAAAGTGGCTATGGCTAAACTCCCTTCCCTATTACAACAGGTTCCCAACATCCAGCATGCCATCTATGCAGATGACATTACAATTTGGGCGACCAAAGGATCAGACGGAACCATTCAGGACGCCCTACAGGAAGCTGTGTCCGTGGTACAAGACTATGCTGCTGCCGGCAGCCTTACGTGCTCAGTGGATAAGTCAGAGTTGTTATTGGTATACAAGCGGCGCCGCAAAACCGCTGATTCTCCTGAAATTTCGCTGTTTCTTAATGGCCATCCTATCCCTCTGGTACCACGAATTCGCATTTTAGGCCTCTACCTTCAGTCCGATGGCAAGGCCTCGCACAATACACACCTTCTGGCTCAGCAGATAACTCAAATTACACACATGATCCAACGCATCACCAATCGCAGGAGAGGCCTCTGTGAGAAGGATGTCCTCCGCTTAGTACAAGCACTCATAGTTAGTCGGCTCACCTATCATCTTCCCTTTCACAATCTCACTCTAGCTCAAATAAAAAAGATGGACATCCTTCTACGGACAGCTGTGAAGGCGGCTATCGGTTTGCCTCCACACGCATCTACACAACGCCTCCTTCAATTAGGAGTCCACAACACCATAACCGAACTCATCGAGGCCCAGCACAACAGTCAGCTCCAACGGCTCAGGCAGACCCGTCAGGGCTGCGCCATCCTGTCTCGTCTTGGCTACCCGATTCCTCAAAAACCCGCACAAGTACCGCGACATAAACTTGCTTCTACTGTCCGCGCACTCATCAAAGTGCCTCCGATTCCACGCAATATGAATCCCTCCCGCCACGCCGGTCGTCGACGTGCCCGAATTCAGGCTATGACACGCGTTTTTGGTGATGGTACGTCAGGCTTACAAGTACTCTACACTGATGCAGCACGCTACCCAGAGAAGTCAGCCATGTGTTTAGCCGTGACAGATGACACAGACGCCCTTGTGGCGTCTGCCACACTTCGCACTACAGACAGTGGTCTGGCAGAGGAGGGAGCTTTCGCTCTGGCAATTGTTCACGCTACGACACTGTCACATGACTCCCCTGTCACTATTGTAACAGATTCACAAGCTGCTTGTCGTGCTTTCGCTCAAGGACTTGTGACTGCACATACACACAATATCCTCTCTTCTGTCTCACCGTCCGCATTACGTCCTGTGCGTATCGTCTGGACTCCTGGACACGCCTCTCTCCATGGTAATGAACGCGTTCATGCGGTTGCCCGAGAGCTGACCGGCCGCGCTCCATTGGAAACAGCTGTCCAATCCAGACGACGCATCGACAGAACCACTAAACTACAACGCTACGCTGCAGTACTATCGACAGAGCCGTTACACGTATCCTCCCCGTCATCCTTCACTTAACAGAGCAGATGCTGTCGCTTGGCGGCAACTACAGACAAATTCATTTCCTTGCCTTTATATGCTAAATCGCTTTCATCCGACTCTCTACCCCTCCTACTGCCCCTTCTGTGGATCCGTACCAACAGTGTACCACTCCACGTGGGAATGCTCTGCCCCACAGGGCGTTCCTCCCATTCCCAATCCCACCCCTTCCTCTTGGGAGTCTGCACTGCTCAGCTTATGCCGGCAGGAACAGCAGCAGCTGGTCCAGCGGGCTCGCAGGGTCGCGCAAGGCAATGGAGCCTTGACTGAGGGCCGCACCCAAAGAAGGCTCAGTGTGCATTTGTTATTAATAAATGTTTATTCTCTCTCTTCCTCGCAAACGGCGACTCGTTACCGCCGCGTAACCGGCCAGTTTTGGAGAAGTCATCGCGAGGCAGAGACGGTCGGTGATGCCGTTTCGATCCGTCCCTGCCACGTTCACCGCAATGGTCATCTCCTTCAGGCCTCTTGCGCGACATGTAATGCCCGCTGTCGGTTCCCGCAGTGATGAATTCTTTCCTCGCAAAATGCGATTCGTTACCGCCACGTACCCGGCCAGCTGTGGAGAAGTCATCGCGAAGAAGAGACGGTCGGTGATGTCGTTTCGATCCATCTTCGCCACGTTCACCGCAATGGTCATCTCCTTCAGGCCTCTTGCGCGACCTGTAATGCCCGCTGTCGGTTCCCGCAGTGATGAATTCTTTCCTCGCAAACGGCGATTCGTTACCGCCACGTACCCGGCCAGCTGTGGAGAAGTCATCGCGAAGAAGAGACGGTCGGTGATGTCGTTTCGATCCGTCTCTGCCACGTTCACCGCAATGGTCATCTCCTTCAGGCCTCCTGAGCGACCTGTAATGCCCGCTGTCGGTTCCCGCAGTGATGAATTCTTTCCTCGCAAACGGCGATTCGTTACCGCCACGTACCCGGCCAGCTGTGGAGAAGTCATCGCGAATAAGAGACGGTCGGTGATGACGTTTCGATCCGTGTTTATTACGTTCACTGAAGTCATCATCGTCTCCAGGCTTCAATGGGTCACCATAAGTCCTCTTGCGCGGCTTATAATGTCCGCTGTCGTTTCCAGTCATGGCAAATTTCTTCCGCGAAAACGGAAACTCATGGCCACTTCTTGCCGTGGCGAAGTCATCGCAACGCTGAAGCGATTGCCGATTACGTTCAGACTTGTCTCGCACGTTTGGCGTCGAAAAGTCGTCTCCGCTTCGCATTATCTGGCGTGAAACACATGGCGCGCCGCTTCCGACGTCGGTCAATTGGATTTGCACCCAGCCGCCCCAATGGCCGCAGGCACGAGAAGGTAGGGAAGGTCGATTACCGAAGCCATTCAGAGCCCCACGACCTGTCGCTCCTGGTATGAAGGGTCTCTGAGTAGGAGCTCTAAACCGGGGCCGAAATGTAGTCCTCCACTGTGTTCCGGGCTGACTCTGAACTCCCCACGGCGCCATCGGTGGTCCACACCCCGAAATCGGCAGACGCTGTCCCGACCCCCAAAAAACGGACGTGCCACGTACGACAACACCTCGCGCTCGAAACGGGCCCATCCAACCACGATTTGGCACGGAATATCTTGGGGTGAGGCATCTGTATGGAGTGGGCATAAAGTAGGCTGCAACGCGGCAAGTGCCGCCTGGCCCGGCGTTATTGTCGCCGACGTACGCAGCGCCACAACTCGCATCTCCGTCAACGTTGACGTCACGGTTGACTCGTCCGGCACTGTGCCCTTCGTCCTGACCTTGCAGGTATCGCTGCTCTTCCGCCACCTCCTCGCATACATCTGGGAACAGGCTGTAGTGAGCGGACGTGGCCGAACGTCTGCTGGTCGTATCCTTCGCGCAAGGGCAATACTGCGCGGACTTGCTCGTTGGAGGAACTTAAGCTGGGTCCCACAAAGCTACCAGCCATGACGGTTCGTCCGCAAGACACGTTGTCAGACGCGCGACCAGGCTGATGATGATTCCCATGCTTATTCTTGACACTATCCCACTGTGGAGAAAAAGTCACCATGCATGGTCTCCAAAATAAATACATAAATTATTGTATGAACGTAAATGCTTCTTCCAAGAGTCATTTACTTCGTCTTTCTCGTTAGATATGTTGCCGCGCTTTTGATAGCTTGTTCCTCCCTCTTCTTTTCTGGATAATTGGTGTTAATAACACAGGTTTAGTGTAAATTGGGCAGTTTTAGACATATAGTTTCCGATAAAATTCTGTGAGAAACTGTGGTTTTAGATAAGCGTGCCGCACCAGCTCTATGAATGCATGCTCTCATCGGAAATGAATGTCACTGCCAACACTTCCCTCAGGAGGTATTGGTGTGCGTCCGACACAGCTTTATGGTGGCTAGCATAACAGCAACACGTAAGAGCGCCATGGTTCCCAAAGAAAAAGCCAATAGAAAGGTCTATCATTTCAGCTTTAGAACGAGGAACTTCCTGCTCACGACACCGAAAAAGTTCTATTGGCACCTAATTGTCTCCTAAAAAGGAAACGGCATACAAATTTTGCATAAATGACGGAACGATAACGCCACAGGTCTAAAATCACGAGGGCTTTTTTTTTCTTCTGTATTCAAAAGTCTTTACGGTACAACGCCTCATTATAACGCAGTGTGCCAAAGCTAGCCAATTAATAACGTTTCCCTATCTGAACAGAGACTGCCTTTCTCGTCGCGTTGCCTTTCTCGTTAAGTACGCCATTTCATGAAGTCAATACCCGTGCATCAAACCCAGCCTATCACAATCTAAAGCAGACGTTTATTTTAATTGGAAATTCGGCAAAACTGTATACAGATTCCTAAAGCACAGAACTATTAGTTTCCTTCTATTAGCCAATATATTTTATGTTTACATGTTATAAGGTCCATGGGCGGAATGCTTTCAAGCATGTTTTCACGATTCTGCCAAAAAGTCTAAACAACGCTGATTTCTTCCGCGAAAACGGAAACTCATGACCACTTCTTGCCGTGGCGAAGTCATCGCAACGCTGAAGCGATTGCCGATTACGTTCAGACTTGTCTCGCACGTTTGCCGTCGAAAAGTCGTCTCCGCTTCGCATTATCTGGCGTGAAACACATGGCGTGCCGCTTCCGACGTCGGTCAACTGGATTTGCACCCAGCCGCCCCAATGGCCGCAGGCACGAGAAGGTAGGGAAGGTCGATTACCGAAGCCATTCAGAGCGCCACGACCTGTCGCACCTGGTATGAAGGGTCTCTGAGTAGGAGCTCTAAACCGGGGCCGAAATGTAGTCCTCCACTGTGTTCCGGGCTGATTCTGAACTCCCCACGGCGCCATCGGCGGTCCACACCCCGAAATCGGCAGACGCTGTCCGGGACCCCCAAAAAACGGACGTGCCACGTACGACAACACCTCGCGCTCGAAACGGGCCCATCCAACCACGATTTGGCACGGAATATCTTGTGGTGAGGCATCCGTATGGAGTGGGCATAAAGTAGGCTGCAACGCGGCAAGTGCCGCCTGGCCCGGCGTTATTGTCGCCGACGTACGCAGCGCCACAACTCGCATCTCCGTCAACGTTGACGTCACGGTTGACTCGTCCATCACTGTGCCCTTCGTCCTGACCTTGCAGGTATCGCTGCTCTTCCGCCACCTCCTCGCATACATCTGGGAACGGCTGTGGTGAGCGGACGTGGCCGAACGTCTGCTGGTCGTATCCTTCGCGCAAGGGCAATACTGCGCGGACTTGCTCGTTGGAGGAACTTAAGCTGGGTCCCACAAAGCTACCAGCCATGACGGTTCGTCCGCAAGACACGTTGTCAGACGCTGCGACCAGGCTGATGATGATTCCCATGCTTATTCTTGACACTATCCCACTGTGGAGAAAAAGTCACCATGCATGGTCTCCAAAATAAATACATAAATTATTGTATGAACGTAAATGCTTCTTCCAAGAGTCATTTACTTCGTCTTTCTCGTTAGATATGTTGCCGCGCTTTTGATAGCTAGTTCCTCCCTCTTCTTTTCTGGATAATTGGTGTTAATAACACAGGTTTAGTGTAAATTGGGCAGTTTTAGACATATAGTTTCCGATAAAATTCTGTGAGAAACTGTGGTTTTAGATAAGCGTCCGCACCAGCTCTATGGATGCATGCTCTCATCGGAAATGAATGTCACTGCCAACACTTCCCTCAGGAGGTATTGGTGTGCGTCCGACACAGCTTTATGGTGGCTAGCATAACAGCAACACGTAAGAGCGCCATGGTTCCCACAGAAAAAGCCAATAGAAAGGTCTATCATTTCAGCTTTAGAACGAGGAACTTCCTGCTCACGACACCGAAAAAGTTCTATTGGCACCTAATTGTCTCCTAAAAAGGAAACGGCATACAAATTTTGCATAAATGACGGAACGATAACGCCACAGTCTCAAATCACGAGGGCTTTTTTTTTCTTCTGTATTCAAAAGTCTTTACGGTACAACGCCTCATTATAACGCAGTGTGCCAAAGCTAGCCAATTAATAACGTTTCCCTATCTGAACAGAGACTGCCTTTCTCGTCGCGTTGCCTTTCTCGTTAAGTACGCCATTTCATGAAGTCAATACCCGTGCATCAAACCCAGCCTATCACAATCTAAAGCAGACGTTTATTTTAATTGGAAATTCGGCAAAACTGTATACAGATTCCTATAGCACAGAACTATTAGTTTCCTTCTATTAGCCAATATATTTTATGTTTACATGTTATAAGGTCCATGGGCGGAATGCTTTCAAGCATGTTTTCACGATTCTCCAAAAAGTCTAAACAACGCTGATTTCTTCCGCGAAAACGGAAACTCATGGCCACTTCTTGCCGTGGCGAAGTCATCGCAACGCTGAAGCGATTGCCGATTACGTTCAGACTTGTCTCGCACGTTTGGCGTCGAAAAGTCGTCTCCGCTTCGCATTATCTGGCGTGAAACACATGGCGCGCCGCTTCCGACGTCGGTCAACTGGATTTGCACCCAGCCGCCCCAATGGCCGCAGGCACGAGAAGGTAGGGAAGGTCGATTACCGAAGCCATTCAGAGCGCCACGACCTGTCGCACCTGGTATGAAGGGTCTCTGAGTAGGAGCTCTAAACCGGGGCCGAAATGTAGTCCTCCACTGTGTTCCGGGCTGATTCCTGAACTCCCCACGGCGCCATCGGCGGTCCACACCCCGAAATCGGCAGACGCTGTCCGGGACCCCCAAAAAACGGACGTGCCACGTACGACAACACCTCGCGCTCGAAACGGGCCCATCCAACCACGATTTGGCACGGAATATCTTGTGGTGAGGCATCCGTATGGAGTGGGCATAAAGTAGGCTGCAACGCGGCAAGTGCCGCCTGGCCCGGCGTTATTGTCGCCGACGTACGCAGCGCCACAACTCGCATCTCCGTCAACGTTGACGTCACGGTTGACTCGTCCATCACTGTGCCCTTCGTCCTGACCTTGCAGGTATCGCTGCTCTTCCGCCACCTCCTCGCATACATCTGGGAACGGCTGTGGTGAGCCGACGTGGCCGAACGTCTGCTGGTCGTATCCTTCGCGCAAGGGCAATACTGCGCGGACTTGCTCGTTGGAGGAACTTAAGCTGGGTCCCACAAAGCTACCAGCCATGACGGTTCGTCCGCAAGACACGTTGTCAGACGCGCGACCAGGCTGATGATGATTCCCATGCTTATTCTTGACACTATCCCACTGTGGAGAAAAAGTCACCATGCATGGTCTCCAAAATAAATATATAAATTATTGTATGAACGTAAATGCTTCTTCCAAGAGTCATTTACTTCGTCTTTCTCGTTAGATATGTTGCCGCGCTTTTGATAGCTTGTTCCTCCCTCTTCTTTTCTGGATAATTGGTGTTAATAACACAGGTTTAGTGTAAATTGGGCAGTTTTAGACATATAGTTTCCTATACAATTCTGTGAGAAACTGTGGTTTTAGATAAGCGTCCGCACCAGCTCTATGGATGCATGCTCTCATCGGAAATGAATGTCACTGCCAACACTTCCCTCAGGAGGTATTGGTGTGCGTCCGCAACAGCTTTATGGTGGCTAGCATAACAGCAACACGTAAGAGCGCCATGGTTCCCACAGAAAAAGCCAATAGAAAGGTCTATCATTTCAGCTTTAGAACGAGGAACTTCCTGCTCACGACACCGAAAAAGTTCTATTGGCACCTAATTGTCTCCTAAAAAGGAAACGGCATACAAATTTTGCATAAATGACGGAACGATAACGCCACAGTCTCAAATCACGAGGGCTTTTTTTTTCTTCTGTATTCAAAAGTCTTTACGGTACAACGCCTCATTATAACGCAGTGTGCCAAAGCTAGCCAATTAATAACGTTTCCCTATCTGAACAGAGACTGCCTTTCTCGTCGCGTTGCCTTTCTCGTTAAGTACGCCATTTCATGAAGTCAATACCCGTGCATCAAACCCAGCCTATCACAATCTAAAGCAGACGTTTATTTTAATTGGAAATTCGGCAAAACTGTATACAGATTCCTAAAGCACAGAACTATTAGTTTCCTTCTATTAGCCAATATATTTTATGTTTACATGTTATAAGGTCCATGGGCGGAATGCTTTCAAGCATGTTTTCACGATTCTCCAAAAAGTCTAAACAACGCTGATTTCTTCCGCGAAAACGGAAACTCATGGCCACTTCTTGCCGTGGCGAAGTCATCGCAACGCTGAAGCGATTGCCGATTACGTTCAGACTTGTCTCGCACGTTTGCCGTCGAAAAGTCGTCTCCGCTTCGCATTATCTGGCGTGAAACACATGGCGTGCCGCTTCCGACGTCGGTCAACTGGATTTGCACCCAGCCGCCCCAATGGCCGCAGGCACGAGAAGGTAGGGAAGGTCGATTACCGAAGCCATTCAGAGCGCCACGACCTGTCGCACCTGGTATGAAGGGTCTCTGAGTAGGAGCTCTAAACCGGGGCCGAAATGTAGTCCTCCACTGTGTTCCGGGCTGATTCTGAACTCCCCACGGCGCCATCGGCGGTCCACACCCCGAAATCGGCAGACGCTGTCCGGGACCCCCCAAAAACGGACGTGCCACGTACGACAACACCTCGCGCTCGAAACGGGCCCATCCAACCACGATTTGGCACGGAATATCTTGTGGTGAGGCATCCGTAATGGAGTGGGCATAAAGTAGGCTGCAACGCGGCAAGTGCCGCCTGGCCCGGCGTTATTGTCGCCGACGTACGCAGCGCCACAACTCGCATCTCCGTCAACGTTGACGTCACGGTTGACTCGTCCATCACTGTGCCCTTCGTCCCGACCTTGCAGGTATCGCTGCTCTTCCGCCACCTCCTCGCATACATCTGGGAACGGCTGTGGTGAGCCGACGTGGCCGAACGTCTGCTGGTCGTATCCTTCGCGCAAGGGCAATACTGCGCGCACTTGCTCGTTGGAGGAACTTAAGCTGGGTCCCAC
The DNA here is from genome assembly GCA_013436015.1 of Rhipicephalus annulatus. Classification (NCBI taxonomy): domain Eukaryota; kingdom Metazoa; phylum Arthropoda; class Arachnida; order Ixodida; family Ixodidae; genus Rhipicephalus; species Rhipicephalus annulatus. The sequence continues at coordinate 5,726 of WOVY01000129.1, read as the reverse complement.
AAAGCTACCGGCCATGACGGTTCGTCCGCAAGACACGTTGTCAGACGCGCGACCAGGCTGATGATGATTCCCATGCTTATTCTTGACACTATCCCACTGTGGAGAAAAAGTCACCATGCATGGTCTCCAAAATAAATACATAAATTATTGTATGAACGTAAATGCTTCTTCCAAGAGTCATTTACTTCGTCTTTCTCGTTAGATATTGCCACCTGCTTCTAGTAGTGGGTCGTATGCCAAGGTGAATGCACACACCACGAAGAAGAAAGAAGTGCGCGTGAACCCCCGCTCTAGAAGACAAGCCCAACCGGCGCGCTTGGTTAGAGCCCTGTTGCTCGGACATCAATAGACCTTGTCGACATCCCCTGGAGCGACGTGACAATTGGTGGAGGTGCTGGGTAGCCCCTCACGGATGCTTCAAACCCCTCCTGGAAGCAGCACCACAAGCCCAGTGCGAGTCCACACTCCCGTTCATCGGACAAGCCGCAGGATCAGGGGATTGCCACCCGAAGCTGACCCCACAGTTCACACCAGTATGATGAGCACGTCCGTTCAAACCACTTTAACAGGAACGGGAAACCCCCCGGTGACTCGGTACACCCTCGAAAGTCCACAGGTTCCGACACCGTTTCATGGCACCGAGCTCGAAGACGTCGAGGACTGGTTGGTCGACTTCGAACGCGTGGCTGCTTTGAACGACTGGAACGACGCTGCGAAACTACGGCGTGTGTACTTCTATTTGGAGGATGGAGCACGTACCTGGTACACGAATCACGAGGAACAGATGACATCGTGGCCCGAATTCCGCCGCCGGCTGTTGGACACTTACAGAAGTGCTGATCGCCACGAACGAGCGGAGCGAGCGATCCAGGCCCGCATCCAGATGCCCAACGAAACTGTCATGACATATGTGGAAGATATGACGCGCCTGTTCCGACGGGCTGATCCAGGTATGACAGAGGAAAAGAAGTTGCGTCACCTGATGCGAGGAGTTAAGGAGCAGCTTTTCGCTGGCCTTGTACGGAGCCCTCCGAGCACGGTCGCCGAGTTTTTGTCTGAAGCCGTCACGATGGAAAAGATGCTTCAGCATCGATCCACCCTGTATGACCGGCAAGTGAGCACGTCCACTGCTCAAGTTCCCACGACTTTTGGGAACAACACCGAGTGTCTGCGCGACCTCATCCGCTCTATAGTACGCGAGGAGCTGCAAAAGGCTGCCACACCACCACTACCTACGGTGAGTTCTATTGCAAGTATCGTCAAGGACGAGCTGCATCCTGCCCTGCGTGACCCTGTGAGTCTGGATAACGCCGCACCGGCCCCGGCTGACTACCACCGTGCGACTTATGCGGAAGCTTTGAAGCGCCCAGCTTCCTCTTCCCCGCTGTTTGTTCAGGCACCTCCTACAGTTTCACTTCAGTCGGCGCAGCCTCTACGGTACTACGAGAACACAAGCGCGCCCCCACCCCTCGTTTACGCCAACCCTGTGCATCTTGCGGAACAACCAGCGCACTACCTTGACGACAGACGTGCTTCGCCTCGGAAATCTGATGTTTGGCGCACTCCTGATCGCCGGCCTTTGTGCTTCCACTGCGGTGAAGCGGACCATTTGTACCGCCAGTGTCCATACCGGCGCCTCGGGCTGCGCGGCTTTTCAGTATATTCAGCGCCTCCTCGGTATGGCCAGCGACCCCGGGACATTGAGGACTACCTGGCTCAACAGCGCATGCCACCGCCTTCTGGACGGCAGCCGCGCTCACCGTCGCCGAGGCGCTTTTCATCTTCGCCACAGCGCCATGCTGGCGCACGGTCCCCCAGTCCCCGCCGGGAAAACTAACGCAAGCGACCCTTGGAGGCGAGGTCGCTGGCAGTCGACGTGCTGAAGACCTCCGATCGACGCTAACAGTAAAGGGTGTGGATTCGACTGAGCGATATGTGCGGCTTTCTCTGGATATACCGGTGCTGATAGACGACTATGCAGTAGGTGCTTTAGTTGATACCGGGGCTGACTATTCTATACTAAGCGGGAAAATGACCAGACTACTAAAGAAGGTAATCACGCCCTGGCATGGCTCTGTGATTCGAACGGCTGGTGGCCACACCGTCCTCTCCGCTTGGAACCTGCACGAGCAGAGTTCGGGTCTGCGGTTATACTTTGTAGCAAGTTTCCTTGTGCTCCGTGAATGTTCACGCGACGTTATTCTTGGTGTTGACTTCCTGCAGGAGTATGGAGCTGTCATTGACCTTCAAGAGAATCGCATCACCTTCTCAGCCGACCGAGCAATCGACAAGCAGGACGACCAACAACGTGCCGACATTCTTCGTGTTTCTGCTGAAAGTATAACGCTTCCTCCAAGAGCCAGTGTTATTGTCGACGTCACATGCTGTGGATTGCGAAATGGTGAAGCGATTGCAGAAAGTAATTTTGAACACTTGCTGTCTCAAGGTGTTTGTGTGGCTAGGAGTATCATACAGCTACGTGATGGCCGATCTCAACTGCTCGTTACAAATTTCAGCAACGAACACCGACACCTTTTTCGTGGCACTTCGTTAGCGTTTGCAGATGAATTAAGTACCGTTCCCATCTGCTTCTCGTCGGACGCAGTGGAGGCCGCCGATACGTCTCTAAACAATATCGACATTAATTCTAACCTCACACCAGAGAACCAGACAGCACTGCGAAAACTGTTGCTTGAATTCAAGTCATGCTTCGCTGCTTCCTCTAAGGTGCGCCAGACTTCGATCACTAGGCACAGAATCATCACTTACGACGACGCTCGCCCCAGTACACCAACAGCCTTACCGTGTGTCAGCGAAGGAACGAGAAGCCATTCGTACGCAAGTTCGAGAAATGCTTGACGACGGCATCATCGAGCCTTCCAACAGTGCGTGGTCCTCTCCGGTCGTCCTAGTCAAGAAGAAAGACGGAACGCTACGTTTTGCGTCGAATACCGGAAGCTGAACAGCGTGACTAAAAAGGACGTGTACCCGCTGCCACGCATCGACGACTCGTTAGACAGATTACGCCGCGCCCCACTATTTTTCCTCTTTGGATTTAAAAAGCGGGTACTGGCAGATCGAGGTTGACGAGCGAGAATCGCGAGAAAACGGCCTTTGTTACCCCTGATGGCCTGTATGAATTCGAGTCCTTCCTTTTGGTTTGTGCTCAGCGCCCGCAAACCTTCCAGCGAATGATGGATACTGTGCTTACTGGTCTGAAGTGGCAAACTTGTCTCGTATACCTTGATGATGTTGTCGTTTTTTTCTGAAACCTTCCAGCAACATCTTCATCGCCTCAGGAGTGTGCTACAGGCTATTCAATCAGCAGATCTTACACTCAAACCGCAGAAGTGTCACTTTGGTTATGAAGAGCTCAAATTCCTTGGCCATGTAGTCAACGCGAAAGGAGTTCGACCCGACCCCGACAAACTTGCCGCTGTAGCCGCGTTTCAGCATCCTACAGACAAAAAGGCTGTTCGACGCTTTCTGGGCTTGTGCGCCTACTATCGACGATTTATTAGAGGGTTTTCGAAGATAGCGGAACCCTTGACTCGCCTTACACGCGACGACACACCGTTTGTATGGGCTACCGAACAACAGGCTGCTTTTGCCGAGCTACGACAGCGGATGCAGTCAGCCCCTGTTCTGCGCATTTTGACGATGATGCTGACACAGAGGTGCACACTGACGCCAGTAACATCGGCCTCGGCGCAGTGCTCGTCCAGCATCAACACGGCAAAGAACGAGTCATTGCCTATGCCAGCCGCTCACTGTCCCGTACCGAGGTGAATTACACGACCACAGAAAAAGAGTGTCTCGCAGTAGTGTGGGCGATCACGAAGTTTCGCCCGTACCTCTATGGTCGTCCATTTAAAGTGGTGACGGACCACCATGCCCTCTGCTGTTGGTAAACATTCGTGATCCCTCTGGACGACTAGCCCGATGGAGCTTGCGTCTACAGGAATTGACGTTACCATCGTATATAAGTCTGGACGGAAGCATGAAGACGCTGATACGCTGTCGCGTGCCACCCATACCTTTAGTCAATCAAGAAGAAGACGACGATGATGGTTTCCTGGGCGCCCTTAGCTCATCTGACTTGAGCAGACGCCAGCGAGAGGATGAAGAGATTCGAACGCTCATCGACTATCTGGAGGGTCATAGCGCCGTTATACCTCGCCATCTATTTCGTGTCATGACGTCTTTCTTGCCTCCGAGGTAATGTCCTGTATAAAAAAAACGCCCTTCTACGAGCCGCGCTTACCTCCTCGTCGTTCCGAAGGACATGGGCGGGACGAAGTCCTCTCCGCGTGCCATGATGAGCCCACATCTGGTCATCTAGTTTACTCGCGAACGCTCGCCAGAGTACAGGAGGCGTACTACTGCCCGGACTTTCAGCAAGCGTGAAGCAGTACGTTAAAAGCTGTCGTGAATGGCCAGCGTCGAACGTCCGCCACCAAGCAAGCCGGCTGGATTACTTCAGCCAATTGATCCACCCCCCAAGCCATTTGACCAAGTCGGCATGGACATTCTCGGCCCATTTCCTTTATCGTCCGACGGCAACAAATGGGTCATTGTTGCAACTGACTATTTGACCCGCTATGCTGAGACACAGGCGATACCACGAGCCACGGCTTCTGAGGTAGCACAGTTCTTCATGTGCCACATTGTTCTGCGCCACGGTGCTCCATCTACAGTGATAACCGACAGAGGAACAGCGTTCACTGCACAACTTATTGATGAAGTTTTTCGGCTAAGTAACACTAGGCATCGAACGACGACTGCTTACCATCCGCAGAGCAACGGCTTAACCGAGCGACTAAATAAGACAGTCACAAACATGATCTCCATGTACATCGACGTCCAACACAAAACATGGGATCGCATTTTGCCTTATGTGACGTTCGCTTATAACACCGCCGTTCAAGAAACAACCCGATTTACACCGTTTCGCCTTCTCTACGGCCGCGAAGTTCAGACGATGCTGGATGCGATGCTTCCTTATGAAGGCGCTGATCGATTAACAACTGACGCAGAAGAATTTGCAGAGCGTGCCGAGAAACTCGCCAGCTCGCCCGGCTACACATTGGTCAGCAGCAACAGGTCGATGCACGACGTTACAATAAGCGTCACAATGACGTATCTTACAGTCCGGGAGACCAAGTTTGGGTTTGGACCCCTGTTCGGCGCCGTGGCCTCTCCGAAAAGTTGCTCAGCAGATACTTCGGTCCGTATAAAGTAATACGCCGCGTGAGCGACGTAAACTACGAAGTGGTTCCGGACGCTACGTCGTCACGATGGGCACAACGAAAACAACCGACCTCTGACATAGTTCACGTGGTGCGCATGAAGCCCTATTTTGCGCGTTCCTAAAAGACCACTTTTCCTGTTTTTTTTTATTTGTGCTCCGACGATTGCCTCATCATTGGTGAACTTATCGCGTCTAACATTTGATTATTGGTGCCCTTTTTCATTGTTTAACTACTTTGTTTTGGTTTTTTTTTCAATAACTTTACAGCATCGGGACGATGCTCTTTTTTTTGTTGAGGAGGAATATTGCCACCTGCTTCTAGTAGTGGGTCGTATGCCAAGGTGAAGGCACACACCACGAAGGAGAAAGAAGTGCGCGTGAACCCCCGCTCTAGAAGACAAGCCCAACCGGCGCGCTTGGTTAGAGCCCTGTGCTCGGACTCAATAGACCTTGTCGACATCCCCTGGAGCGACGT
>WOVY01000127.1:0-92705 GCA_013436015.1 Rhipicephalus annulatus | reverse complement strand
TTTCGCTTTCACATAGATATCGCTGTTTCCGACTTGTAATGGTGAAAAACACTGCATCTCACTAGGTGACAGCGTTTAATGCGGTTTTATGACGGTTCATAACTTAACCTAACCAAACCTTCGCACTTGTATCTAAAAACGCTCTATTACACTGTTTCCTTCACAATTACGATATTTGCATGACCTCACAGTTTTTTCACCAACTTAGTACAGTACAGAACGCTGTATCTCGCTCAATGAAATCGTTCTTTAAGGTTTCACGATGCTTGCATGCGCTTTCATAGCAGTTTTCGCCCTTGTAACGGTACAAGACGCAGTATCTGGCTTGTTCAAGCTTGTTTTGTGTGCTTTCACAATATTTCACCTATCGCGGTTCGTACTCGCAATAAACAACATCTATCTCGTTAGATGACGTCGTTTTTGGTGGTTTCACGACGCTACCTAGGGCCTTAAACTAACCTAACCTAACCTAACCTAACCTTCGCATTCTATCGTTAGAGAAAACGTTTTACTCGCTACTTTACAATGCTTGCTGCAACATTACGACGGTTTTCATGGTCGCTTTCACATTAGATATCGCTTATTTCCGACTTGTATTGTTGAAAACACTGCATCTCACTATGGTGACAGCGTTCAATGCGGTTTTATGACGGTTCATATACTTAAAGGTTACCCCAAACCTTCGCACTTGTATCTAAAAACGCTCTATTACACTGTTTCCTTCACAATTACGATATTTGCATTACCTCACAGTTTTTCACCAACTTAGTACAGTACAGAACGCTGTATCTCGCTCAATGACATCGTTCTTTAAGGTTTCACGATGCTAGCATGCGCTTTCATAGCAGTTTCGCACTTGTAACGGTACAAGACGCAGTACTGGCGTTGTTCATGCCGTTTTGTGTGCTTTCACAATATTTCACCTATCGCAGGTTCGTACTCGCAATAAAACAACAGCTTCTCTTTAGATGACGTCGTTTTTGGTGGTTTCACGACGCTACCTAGCTTAAACTATCTAACCTAACCTAACCTAACCTTCACACTTCTATCGTTAGAAAACGTTTTACTCGCTACTTTACAATGCTTTCTGCAACATTACGACGGTTTCAATGCGCTTTCACATTAGATATCGCTGTTTCCGACTTGTAATGGTGAAAAACACTGCTATCTCACTAGGTGGACAGCGTTTAATGCGGTTTTATGACGGTTCATATCTAACCTAACCAAACCTTCGCACTTGTATCTAAAAACGCTCTATTACACTGTTACCTTCGCAATTACGATATTTGCATGACCTCAGTTTTTCACCAACTTAGTACAGTACAGAACGCTGTATCTCGCTCAATGACATCGTTTCTTTAAGGTTTCACGATGCTTGCATGCGCTTTCATAGCAGTTTCGCACTTGTAACGGTACAAGGACGCAGTATCTGGCTTGTTCATGCCGTTTTGTGTGCTTTCACAATATTTCACCTATCGCAGGTTCGTACTCGCAATAAAACAACACTATCTCGTTAGATGACGTCGTTTTTGGTGGTTTCACGACGCTACCTAGCTTAACCTAACCTAACCTAACCTAATCTTAACACTTCTATCGTTAGAAAACGTTTTACTCGCTACTTTACAATGCTTTCTGCAACATTACGACGGTTTCATGCGCTTTCACATTAGATATCGCTGTTTCCGACTTGTAATGGTGAAAAACACTGCATCTCACTAGGTGGCAGCGTTTATGCGGTTTTATGACGGTTCATATCTTAACCTAACCAAACCTTCGCACTTGTATCTAAAAACGCTCTATTACACTGTTTCCTTGACAATTACGATATTTGCATGACCTCACAGTTTTTTCACCAACTTAGTACAGTACAGAACGCTGTATCTCGCTCAATGAAATCGTTCTTTAAGGTTTCACGATGCTTGCATGCGCTTTCATAGCAGTTTCGCACTTGTAACGGTACAAGACGCAGTATCTGGCTTGTTCATGCCGTTTTGTGTGCTTTCACAATATTTCACCTATCGCAAGGTTCGTACTCGCAATAAAACAACATCTATCTCGTTAGATGACGTCGTTTTTGGTGGTTTCACGACGCTACCTAGCTTAAACTAACCTAACCTAACCTAACCTAACCTTCGCACTTCTATCGTTAGAAAACGTTTTACTCGCTACTTTACAATGCTTTCTGCAACATTACGACGGTTTTATGCGCTTTCACATTAGATATCGCTATTTCCGACTTGTATGTGAAAAACACTGCATCTCACTAGGTGACAGCGTTTAATGCGGTTTTATGACGGTTCATATCTTAACTAGGTACCCAAACCTTCGCACTGTATCTAAAAACCTCTATTGCACTGTTTCCTTCACAATTACGATATTTGCATTACCTCACAGTTTTTCACCAACTTAGTACAGTACAGAACGCTGTATCTCGCTCAATGACATCGTTCTTTAAGGTTTCACGATTGCTTAGCATGCGCTTTCATAGCAGTTTCGCACTTGTAACGGTACAAGACCGCAGTATCTGGCTTGTTCATGCCGTTTTGTGTGCTTTCACAATATTTCACCTATCGCAGGTTCGTACTCGCAATAAACAACGCTATCTCTTTAGATGACGTCGTTTTTGGTGGTTTCACGACGCTACCTAGCTTAAACTAACCTAACCTAACCTAACCTAACCTTCACACTTCTATCGTTAGAAAACGTTTTTTACTCGCTACTTTACAATGCTTTCTGCAACATTACGACGGTTTCATGCGCTTTCACATTAGATATCGCTGTTTCCGACTTGTAATGGTGAAAACACTGCATGTCACTAGGTGACAGCGTTTAATGCGGTTTTATGACAGTTCATATCTTAACCTAACCAAACCTTCGCACTTGTATCTAAAAACGCTCTATTACACTGTTTCCTTCGTAATTACGATATTTGCATGACCTCAGTTTTTCACCAACTTAGTACAGTACAGAACGCTGTATCTCGCTCAATGACATCGTTCTTTACGGTTTCACGATGCTTGCATGCGTTTCATAGCAGTTTCGCACTTGTAACAGTACAAGACGCAGTATCTGGCTTGTTTAATGCCCGTTTTGTGTGCTTTCACAATATTTCACTTATCGCAGGTTCGTACTCGCAATAAAACAACACTATCTCGTTAGATGACGTCGTTTTTGGTGGTTTTCACGACGCTACCTAGCTTAAACTAACCTAACCTAACCTAACCTAACCTTCGCACTTCTATCGTTAGAAAACGTTTTACTCGCTACTTTACAATGCTTTCTGCAACACTACGACGGTTTCATGCGCTTTTCACATTAGATATTGCTGTTTCCGACTTGTAATGGTGAAAAACACTGCATCTCACTAGGTGACAGCGTTTAATGCGGTTTTATGACGGTTCATATCTTAACCTAACCAAACCTTCGCACTTGTATCTAAAAACGCTCTATTACACTGTTTCCTTCACAATTACGATATTTGCATGACCTCACAGTTTTTCACCAACTTAGTACAGTACAGAACGCTGTATCTCGCTCAATGACATCGTTCTTTAAGGTTTCACGATGCTTAGCATGCGCTTTCATAGCAGTTCGCACTTGTACGGTACAAGACGCAGTATCTGGCTTGTTCATGCCGTTTTGTGTGCTTTCACAATATTTCACCTATCGCAGGTTCGTACTCGCAATAAACAACGACTATCTCTTTAGATGACGTCGTTTTTGGTGGTTTTCACGACGCTACCTAGCTTAAACTATTCTAACCTAACCTAACCTAACCTAACCTTCACACTTCTATCGTTAGAAAACGTTTACTCGCTACTTTACAATGCTTTCTGCAACATTACGACGGTTTTCATGCGCTTTCACATTAGATATCGCTGTTTCCGACTTGTAATGGTGAAAAACACTGCATCTCACTAGGTGACAGGCGTTTAATGCGGTTTTATGACGGTTCATATCTTGAACCTAACCAAACCTTCGCACTTGTATCTAAAAACGCTCTATTACACTGTTTCCTTCACAATTACGATATTTATTTATTTATTTATTTATTTATTTATTTTACCCTCAGGGCCAAATGGCATTACAGAGGGGGGTGGGTTATTTACAATAAAATATTGAATTTAACAAAAAAAGCAGTGAATACGGTTAAATCGTACAAATAAATTTGAAAGAGCACAATGTTTGTTAATATGCTGTATAATAATACATGTTAGGTAATACAACAACAAGCCTAAATATACAATGTTAGCTGTTGCAACAAAACACAAAAAAAGAACTTATTACACAATGTTAGCTAAAGAATCACGGAACAAATTGTTATCAGTAATAGCAACAATGTCACCGGGAAGTCTGTTCCACTCCTTTGATGTGCGAGGCAAAAAAGAATTGAAAAAAGTTTTTGTGTTGCATGAAGGGATGCCTACTTTGTGATGGTGGTCAATGCGGTGGGAAATGTGCTGTGGGCGAAGTAGTAGTTGGGCATGCAAGATGGGATGATGGTAGATCTTGTGAAATAGAGTTAGACGGGAGACTTTTTCTGCGAGATGCTAAGGAAGGAAGTGCAAGTGAAGTTTTCATGGTTGAAATGCTAGCGGTTCTGTTATAATTGGACAATATAAAACGAACGGAGTTATTCTGAACAAGTTCAAGGGAAGTTACCAGGTTATTATAGGTAGGGTCCCACACGGCTGTAGCATATTCTAGTTTAGAGCGTATTAGTGTTTTATAAAGTAGCAGTTTTAAACCATGTGGAGCGTTAAAAAAGTTACGTCGTAAATAGCCAAGCATGCGGTTAGCATTGATAATGATGTATTCAATATGAGTTGTCCAGTTGAGGTTAGTTGTTATGTGAACTCCAAGATACTTATAAGAGTTAACAGAATCCAAAGGAATGTTATTAAGATAGTAAATAGGTGAAGTAGTGCAACTTCTTGATACACGCATGATTTTACACTTTTTAATGTTTAGGTCCATTAACCATTTATCACACCAGTTAGATATAGCGTTAAGGTCAGACTGCAATATATTAATGTCATTATCGGTAGTAATTTCTCGAAAAATAACACAGTCGTCAGCAAATAGATGAATTTTTGATGATACAACTGATGACAGGTCATTAATATAAATGAGAAACAACAAGGGACCTAAGACGGACCCTTGCGGAACGCCAGAATGAACTTCGCGAAACGGAGAATTATGACAGTTGGCAGTAACGAATTGTGATCTGTTAGTGAGAAAGCATTCTATCCACATTAGTAGGTTACCGTCAAGGTTTAGTTGATGTAGTTTGTAAAGTAGAAGTCTATGGCAAAACCTTGTCAAAAGCTTTTGAAAAATCTAAAAAAATACAGTCAGCATGGGATGATTTATCAAGGATCTGATGTAAGTGATGAGTGAATGATATTAGCTGTGTTTCACATGAATATGTTTTACGGAAGCCGTGTTGTGCTGACGTGAAAAATGAATTTGATTCTAAAAAATTGACTATGTTTGTAAATATTATATGCTCGAGCATTTTACAACAAATACTGGTTAAAGAAATGGGACGATAATTATTCGAAGAGTGTTTATTACCAGATTTATGGAGTGGAACGACTTTTCCGATTTTCCATTGACTAGGAATAGTAGAAGTATCTAGTGACTGTTGAAAAATTTTAGTAACTATAATGGAACTATAAGCGCTAGTATTTTTTAAAAATTTTGTGTTAATACCATCATAACCAGGAGATGAATCGTTCTTAAGTGATTCAATGAGACGTACAACTCCAAGAGTTTCGATAATCACGGATGACATGGGTGAATAATTGTGCAAGGTTGCGCTAGGTAAATCATTATGGCTATCTACGGAGAAGTTTTGGATAAAAGAATCGTTGAGAACAGAAGCGCAAAGGGCTTCACTAATTTCGTTACCGGATGAATCGATCAAAGAAATATGATTGTCAGATAAGGGGTTAATAACTCGCCAGAATTTTTTTGCATTTGTTTGTAACATAGACGGCAGAACTTGAGTGAGGAAGTTGTCTTTAGCGGATTTTAGTGCAGATATGTAGATGGATGATGCAGATTTGTAGGCAGCCCAGCGTGGGTGGTTAGTAGGTAAACATCTTGCTGCACGATAAAAACGTTTCTTTCGGTTAGATAAGCGTTTGATGTACGCGTTGTACCATGGCGCACGTGCGTTAGCTGTGATAGTACGGCAAGGGATATACTTATTGGTTAGTTGTTCAACTTCAGCTGCAAACATATCCCAGTTACACTGCACTGAACGGGTATCAAAACTGCTTAGAAATATGTCTAGAAAAGTTGCTAGTTCACTGTTTATCTTGTCAAAGTTGGCTTTTTTATAGTCCCGTATCTTTTTCTTTTTTTTATCTCTATTAGGACAGGGTGCATTAAATGAAAATGAAAGTAAAGAATGGTCACTGATACCTGGTGCGTAGGTTATAGCGGTAACAAAGTCTGGTCGGTTTGTTAGTATCAGATCAAGAATGCTAGCACTGCTAGTAGTTGCCCTAGTCGGTAAGGCCACTACTTGCGTCAGGGAAAACGTTGAACATAGGTTAATGAATTCATTTGGTTGCGGCGAAGACGGTAAAGAGTAGGGTGCGTATGCGTTCCACATTATACTAGGAAAGTTAAAATCTCCGAGGAGAAACAGGGGATGTGATGGAATCGTGTGCAAACTATATTAATTGCGTCGTGAAGTTCATCGACAAATGTTGAAGGTGAAGAGGGAGAACGATAGCATACACCTAATATTATCTTATGGTGTCCAATGGTTACTATAGCCCAGACTAGCTCTAGTTCAGTGTTAATATGAATACAGGAAGAAGGAGTGTCTTTTGAGACTGCCAGAAGAACGCCGCCTCCCCTGCGCACTGTCCGATCACAACGGTACATGTGAAAATTGTTTTGCGTCATCAAAGATTTCTTGATCGCGGACATGCGCATGGAGCCAAGTTTCAGTCAATGCAACTATTTTTGCGCTACATGTATCAATAGCTGATGATAAAGAATTATATTTATTTAGTACACTTCTAACGTTAGAAAAAATGACAGATACCTGAAGATTTGATTTGTGGTCACCTCCCCTCGCGCAACCCTATGTAGTCGTGTTCACAGAAGAAGAAACTCTCGCATTATTGACATAATTGGTACGTTTTTTTCACCTCTAGAACTTTGTCGCACTCGGGAAAATACATGTAACATTTGTTATTTAGTAGTAACTTGTTGTAACGCAGCTTAAGTGGTGAAGAACCGGCCTGAGCTTTCCCAAAGTCAATAAGTTTTTTACGTGCCTGCCTCGTTGCCACAGAGAAATCTTCGCTTACTGAAATATTCTTATCTTTTAGTTGATTGCGCAGTGACAGCACTTTCTCTTTCGTTTTGAAGTCAGTGAACTTGGCGACGATGGGGCGGCACTTAGTGGGTGAAGGGTTACCCAAACGGTGCACCCTTTGAAATGACTCGCTGGAAAAACTGTCAAGAATAGCAGAAAATAGAATTCGTCAATTTCGCCTCGGTTTCTTGCCACGTTTCTCTAGAGTCTGGAACACCATGAAAGATTAAATTGTCCCTTCTGGACCTGTCCTCTAGCTCGGTTAGTCTAGATTGCACGTGGTTATTCTCGTCGGTTAGTTCTTCTACGGCTTTTTGCACACTTGCTAATTCTTCAGTCATAGTATCCAGTTTGATCGATTTTTCTTCCAATTCGTCAAGCCGCTTCCGGATACCAGTAATTTCAACGTGAATGTTTTTTTGTCCGGCTTTAATTGCTTTTACATCAATAGCAAGCTCAGACTGACACTGTGAGCTCTGTAACGAACGCGAGTGCACGTCTTTCAACATATGGAATAAGACATTCATTTGTTCGGCAGGGTTTTCGGGTAACTCATGAAATTCTTGTTGTGTTGTAGCACGGGTATTGGGTCCAGGGTTAGTCTCAATGTCGCCGGAACAAGCAGGTGTGAGCCATTGAAAAACATTCACACAGAGTCTCGCACAACACCCGTGGGCACGGGAACAGCAGTAGACAGCGGTTGTCAGATTTTTTAGCGTGTAGTAAAGGAGTACACACCTGCATGGTGAAGAAATAGCGGCTTAGAGCTGTGCAGAGACCACTGCTCTCGTGCCCATGAAGGCGGTGTCCAGGTGTTGCTTCTTAAAACTGTCGGTGGCGATTGCTGCTGTCGTCGATGGGGCTGGTGGATCCTCAAAGAGCACCCAAGGGGCGTCAGAGCTCGGCATGTGTTGATCGGCTACGCTGACGAGGTTCGTTGTCGGTAGCGGCGCACAAACATGCGCCAAGCCAGCAGAGCAAATTGATAACCACGGCAGGATGTTCGCAAAGAAGGCCTGCATGGTGAAGAAATAGCGGCTTAGAGCTGTGCAGAGACCACTGCTCTCGTGCCCACTGAAGGCGGTGTCCAGGTGTTGCTTCTTAAAACTGTCGGTGGCGATTGCTGCTGTCGTCGATGGGGCTGGTGGATCCTCAAAGAGCACCCAAGGGGCGTCAGAGCTCGGCATGTGTTGATCGGCTACGCTGACGAGGTTTCGTTGTCGGTAGCGGCGCACAACATGCGCCAAGCCAGCAGAGCAAATTGATAACCACGGCAGGATGTTCGCAAAGAAGGCCTGCATGGTGAAGAAATAGCGGCTTAGAGCTGTGCAGAGACCACTGCTCTCGTGCCCAATTACAATAGTCGTTTAAAGTAACTGCTGTAAAAGTATCGCAATCATCAGCAAAAAGGTGGATATTAGAAGCTACTAGAGAAGGCAGGTCAATAATGCATATTAGAAAGAACAAAACACCAATTACCAACTTTTGGGGCACTCCTGAGATAACATGGCACATTTATGAACTGTAGCCGTAAGCAGTAACGTACTGTTAGTGATTAGCAAGACAGCATCCGACCTATTTTAATAGGTTAATATCAAGATTTAAGTTCCGTAACTTGTGGATGAGAAGTTTATAACACACTTTATCAAACGCTTTTGCAAAATCTAAAACAAATGCAGCCAGCGGATGATGAACGATCAAGAATTAGATCAGTGAAAGATGTAGGTTGAGTCTCACATGATTATGATTTCTTAAAACCATGTTGTGAAGATGAAAAGATGTTATTTTCAGAGAAATTGAGGGTGCTTTTGATTACGAAGTATTATATAATAGTTAGAAGCACGTGCTGGTAAAAGAAATGGGCCGATATTTGGTCGTTAAGGTTTTGTTACGTAATTTGAGAAGTAGAACTACCTCCCTTATACTTTCCACTGATTAGGTAAAGTACCTGTGTGGAGTGATAGTCTCAATAGAGCTTGCTGTCTTCTGTAGTAAAAAATGCACATGCAAAATACAACGCAGCTCGTTTTGTAAAAAATTATTTTGTAAAACTGTATTATGATCTATTTCCACAATGTACCTAACAAATAAAAAGATTGTTAGACATTCATTGGGCACACATTTGAAATAAATGCGCGAAAAATCAAACACGAAAGCCGGCAAAAAAATGTGCGCAACCTATATACATATCCCGATACAAATATAAAAGAAATATGACGGGCACAAATTTACAAATTATACCTATAAACAGATGCAAATGCCAAGATAATAACAGAAGTAAGGAACATATCCTCAAGCACAGTGATCGGTAATAAATGCACTTTGTATACATTCAAAGGATAAAAAATAAAGTATTCACAAGTACTTTCATTTCTTGTCCTTATCAAGCCTCAGCAACAATTTTCTCTTTATGAGATAGAGCCCATCACCGACCAAACATTACCACTGCAGTAACTTCTTCCAGTTTTTTGAAGCATAAAACCATAGTAATGCTCAATTTGGGCATCTTATTGGTGTCAGAACTCACTTCAGCTGCAAAAATCGCACAGAGCCTGGCGGAGGCTGTGCTGGGGTGAGGAGGGGGGGGGGGTGCTTGTGTACACATACACATGCAAAGAGATGTACCAGCATGCATAAGGGACGGCAAAGCCTCCACTCGAAAGAAGTTTCTGGCTACACTGCTGGCACAGCGAACAAATAATAAAGAAACCAATAAATAAATATGAATCCTTTTGAACTAAATGCTTAAGGCAGCTACAATATGATGAAAGCTTCATGAACATTACTTGTGTTTACAGAACCCTAGGCTATGTTACAGAAATTTATTATAAAAGCTTTCAAGAACTTGAGAAAACAATTGGACACCAGGTACATGCGTCAGGAAACTGGAATTTTTTTTTAAAGGAGACGCTCAGCTATGATCGCCTACGTGTAGTCACAGGTCAAGTGATTATCCCAGGCAATAGCAGCATTCCTACGTACTGGTTCGTTCGCAAGTTTTGCGCTGCTGTCCTATTCTTGTGCCTACAGTAAATGAGTTGAAAGTCGCCATGTGAACAGAACAACATCGACAGCTGCCATCGATTTCCTGCGCTTGTTGTTCGAAACTTTTGGATTACACCACAAAGTGGTTTCAGACAACGGAATGGCATTCCTGTCAGCCAAAATACAGAAATCCTACGAGTGACAACTGCATCACCGTGGTGAAATTTGCACCGAACCACCCAGCCACAAACGGACAGGCCAAACGCTACTTGGTAGAGCTAAAACGTGCTCTTGCAAGATACTCTGCGGGGTAATTACAGCGGCGCATTGCACGTTTATTTTTTTTTGTCAAGCAACTCACAATGGGCCAGACGGGCCAGGTATCGGCGAATCTCATGTTTTCTTGCGAGCTGCGAACACACATCTCAGCCATTCTGCCAGAACCACCTTGAAAGGTAACACCAGATTAGGAAGACGCCTCGCGTTGCCGGTAGCTCCACAAACGACAACCAGTGGTCGCCCGCCAGTTTCAAAGAATGCCCCAATGAACGGCAGCCATCGTAAAAAAAAAAGTTTCACCCGGAGTTTTGGTTTGTTGAAGTTAAAGCCCCTTCATCGCGTCTTCTACCGGAAAGCGCATGGAGAGGCTTTAGACCGGGCATTGCCACTTCCAGGGTTGCAGGGATGCACTCTGCCCTCCACCTTGACCGCCCCCCCTCCCCCTCGATACTGGACGCCGTGCGCCCGGGGAGTGACGGACTATCGGGGCAATCAGTGTGCCCGCGCACTGGTTGCCTATCCATTGTGCTCCTCGCCCCTTTTATGGCCCACAGTGGACTCGAAAGCCAGCCCTTGGACCATTTGGACCGTGCTGCGTGCAAATACCTTTCTTGAAAGTAATAAAGTCAGTTCCCTGTTACGTACGCTTGGTACCATGGCTACCATGGACATAACACAGTGCAAATAGGGTTATTAGTTCCTAACAAATTTGACATCCCCACCTTTCAGCATTATATCTTTCTCTTTTAACTTACTTCCGTTAATATTTTTAATTTCTATCAATAAATTGGAGAGCTGCGCATTGAAAAAAAGGAAGTGACTTTATTTATTTAAATATTTGTTATTTATTTCAGAAAAAAAGTGCCATTCTAGTGCCGGATATTGGGCAGGGGTGTGGCGCAGTGGACGCAACATTGTGTAGGAGGTACAGCAGTATAGATAGTGTTGAATGAAAGCGCGATGATTCAAAACGCAAAAAAAGAAGCAACATAAAACATGGTCCACAATCCCAAAAATGGCCATAATACACTAAACAAAACAAAAACTATAAAAACAGTGTCCACTAGGTTATTTTGTTTGGGTAAAAAGTAAAAAGAACTCAAATATTAACTGTATCAAAAATAAAGTCGGCAATGTTAAGAAGCGAGACATTGCAGAATCGAAGAATTTAAGAATCGTGCAGAATCGAAGCATTGAACCTCAAGAAATCAGTCTGATCAAGATGGGTATTAGAATAAAGTGCACTGTAATATATATGAAGGTGTAGTTATAAGCCATGTGAACAGCTAACGCACGAAGAAACTAGTTGAGATCGACACTTACAAGAATCTCTGGCGGCGTATTGTTCCGCTCTCTGCTTGTTCGAAAAAAAAAAGGTACCTGTATATAGGGGCTCAGTCACTCTTTCGAGATTGGAGGCACGCGTTTCGTGGCGCAAAATTGGTTCGATATAATTAGACTTTTTTTGTATTGCCAGCTTATTATTATATATGCGATAGAACAGCTTCGTTATTTCGCGATAACGTCTCCATTCCAAGGTTTCTAGTTTAGCGCCTTCCAGAAGAACTGACGGAGATGTGTTACATTTACGTATTGAATATGAATTTTACAGCTTTTCGCTGTATTGATTCAAGTTTATCTGTGTTAGCTTGCGTGTGCGGGTCCCAAACAGCCGATTAATATTTTAATATTGATATTACGTTCGTTTCACATTTAGGTTTGCCGAATACCATAGCGAGTGCCCTTAAGTAGCCTTGTATATTCAAAGCCATTTTCTCAATTTAACAAACATGTTGGTTTCATCTTAATGTACATGTGATAACAAGACTAAGGTGCATATACTGTGAGACAAAAAACAAGAATTGATTGCCTAGGTTGTATTGGAATTTTTGTAGATCTTTTTTGCAGGTCATGGTTATCGCTAGAGTTTTTCTCGCGTTAAAGGTCATCTGTCATTTTGTGCACAAATCTTGAATCTTAAAAGAGTTATTTAAAAGAACCTGGTCACTGAATGCGTTAACTACTTTAAAGCGCGCAGGCATTCGCAAAAAGCTTTAGATTTGCTGCAATATCACGGGTGGCATTATTGATATAAACCAAAAAGAGGTCCGAGGACGGATCCCAGAGGTCTGCCAGATTTAAGCGGCGCAGACGGCGAGTTGATACCACCATCCGTAATACCGCGCCCGGTGAATATTACTCGCGCTTTCAAAACCTAACCTAAGATGCATTTCGTTAATTAACACTAAATAACTAATTAGTAGATACCTAAAACTACTATGGAACCTGTAAAACTCGAGAATGTGCTGTAAATTGAGGGGTCTATGTGGTACATACACTGACTGTTCGGAAACGCGCACTTCGTCTTTTTTTTTAAGTACCCTATTGATGTTCTATACTATTGATCTTTACCTCAACGAACACTAAATATTGTTTTACGAGGTCATGAATGTGCCTTCCATAAGAATCCTCTCTTTTTACGCGTGCCCTATTTTAATATTTGCGTGGCACCGTAGAGTACACCATCTTAACGCTAGATGGAGCTACGAGGGCTTGACGGCTGTCGCACCCTCAACAAAACTGGCCAGGGAACTTTTTTTTACCACGCGATTCAAACACGCTCTACCCCATCATGAACTAGACATATGCCAGTACCTAAATCCCAGAAAGCAATTGGATATCTTCAAGCACGGCTCTACGGTAGCGATTCAAATGCGGTAAAACAGCCGATATTTCTGAGAGCGCCCATAGGCGCTGTGCATTATTTTTTAATAAGCTAGGGAACTCGCACTATTTCAGCTACAATACTGTAACTCCGGCAGAAGAAAGGTTCATGCAGTTGCTACTTGAAACCGTGAAAGCAATGAGAAAATCAGAAAGGGAGAGGAGTTATTATTTTTTTTCTCTCCCGTCCCATAGAGTGACGCGGGGCCCCGCCCCCACCGTGCGGGAAAAGCGCGCCTCCTGCGCGTGGGCCGGAATCCTGGGGACGTCCATCCACAACCCACTTTTTTGGGTTTATATGTGAATTTAAACGTGGGAGTGTCAGTAAGTGCCATCTGTAGCCAAGCGGCGAGTGTGGAACAGCATTTTATGAGCCTGTGTGGCGTCAGGTAAACTTATTACGAGCGGGCAGCTGACCAATAGTCCCTCGTATACAACCTAATGACACCAAGTCTGCCAGTATGAAACCCTTCTTAATGAATAAGCGAAAGAGGTGTACACCTAAGGGCTCGTTTTTCCGTGTTTTGACACAATATTAACGAGATCTAACAGACAATAATGCCAAGGAATGCATAGGGGAAGTTATTAGAACAAATGTAATGTAAGTAAGAAGAAAGAAAAGTGGGTGAAAAAATAACCAGCCGTGAGCAGGAAGTAAACCTACGACTTTCAAATAACGCGTTCGATGCTCTACCACTGAGCTATCACAGCGGCCTTCCCCAACCCACTTTTTTGGGTTTATATGTGAATTTAAACGTGGGAGTGTCAGTCAGTGCCATCTGTAGCCAAGCGGCAGTGTGGAACACCATTTTATGAGCCTCTGTGGCGTCACGTAGCACGTGAACGTATTACGAGCGGGCAGCTGACCAATAGTCCCTTGTATACAACCTAATGGCACCAAGTCGGCCAGTACGAGAATAAAATGATGTCACCTGGCAACTCGTCTTCCGGCCGCTTCTATTTACTACCCAAAATTCACAAGATCAACAATCCCGGCCGAAAAATAGTATCCAGCAATGGTACTGCTTCTGAAAAAATCTCTAGTTTCATTGACTCTCTCATTAGCACATCCCACAATCATTCCCATCATATATTAAATATACCAGCGACTTCCTTCGAGAAATCTCCAACCTTGTGGTACCTCTAGAGTGCTAATTGGTCCCCATGGATGTTTCATCACTGTACATAAACATTCCCTACACCGAAGGAATGGCCGCCACAATCGCCGCCTATGGGAAAAGTGAATCGACGAGTGAGTTCGACGAAAGCACTTTATAGGTGCTCTTAAATCTTGTACTTAAACATAATAACTTTGAGTTCAACCAAAAACAATTCATACAAGTAAATGGAACTGCCATGGGAACCAAAATGGCCCCAAATTACGCAAATATTTTCATGGCCTCTTTGGAGATTATTTTCCTCGAAAATTCTTCATTCAAACCGATAATCTACCGACGCTTCCCTCGATGATATATTCTTCCTGTGGGCTGATGGAGACCATAATCTTTCCATATTCATTTCCGATTTCAACTCCATGCATCCTTCGATAACATTCACGCACACGTATTCGCGAAGAGTGTTCACTTCCTGGATGTCACTGTATCACTCAGTGGCACCACCATATCTGCTTCCCTGTACAAAAACCCAACTGACTGCCAACAGTATCTGCATTTCCACAGCAGCCACCGCCATCACTGAAAAGCAGGTGTTCCTTACTCTCAAGCCCACACTCAAGCTCCGCTCTGAAATCACACAATTTCACAGTCACGCACAGGAATTGAGAGCAGCCTTCTTGCGTCAAATGTATCTCGAAAAAATGATCGACAATGCACTTGAGCGTGCTCGCTCTTTGGACCCAGAATCAACAATAGGAGATAAAGGCGGAAATAAAGATATAACTTCAGGGGCAAACTTAATCCTCACATACTCCGCCGCCACCCCTCGGGTGAATTCTATACTAACCCGCCACTTTAACATACTTAGAGTAGTCGCCTCTCTGCCGCTTTTCAGACTCCGCCTAAGGTGGTTTACCGAAGAAATAAAAACATGAGAGACTTACTGGTCAGGGCGAAAACACACAAATCCGACCACCATCAGGGCTGTAGACCATGCGGGAAACCTCGCTGCAGGGTGTGCACACACATGGTGACCACAGATACGGCTGAAGCCTCCTGTTCAGACTATGTGTACAAAAATAAAGCCGACTTTACCTGTGACTCAGCCAATGTGGTATACAAAATTCGCTGTGAGGAGTGCAAACAGGAATATATTTGACACCAGGAAACCGCGTTCCGTTTGCGTTTCAACAACCACAGGGCACACGTAAAGGGCCTCCCGAATTTGCCGTTCTCCAAACATATCGACCTTCCTTGTCACTCTTTCGAACGCGTAATTGTCATACTCCTACAATCCGGCTTCCAGAACACATGGGAGTGCGAACAGCGGGAGTCACCCTTCATAAAGAAATGCAAATAATTTACCCACGAAATCAACGAGAGCACTGGGCGACTGACGTGCCTCCGTGAAGTTTCGTGAAAAACAAAAAGGGAATTACTCATTTATTTATTAATACATACGTGAAGTCGCACACATAGGATGATCAATATAGCGCGTGAAAATAAACGAATTCGATGCTACGTGCACCAACCAGCGCGTGTTAGTATTACTGGATCTTCTTTTTCTTTTTAAGTACTTTATTATTACTTTATTTTTTTCATTATGTTTGTTTACGTTTTTGTTTGCTCATCATTTAAATATTATCCATTCATTCATTTTGAGTATGACTGGTTGTACACTTTTCTGCAAGAGAGGGTAGAAGGGGGGGGGAGGAGAGGGCACATTAGCTTTCCATCGTGGCCAATATTTTCCTAAAGCTGGAGTGGGTCGTATGCTTCTTGTGTGTGTGTGTGTGTGTGGCCCGATGCCGCGGGCCAGCTGCCGAACCACGTGAATTTTAACTCGATTCATGTGTGGGATTCGAGTAAGCGGAAATAAGTTTCACTTTTTCCTTTTTCCTTGGTCACCTCTGCTGGCGGCGCGTCTTATCTATCCCCAGTAACATTGCAAGAATTACGCGCCCGCTCCTGCGCCTCTCTGTCGCTCCTTTCTACTTCCTCTACTTCTTCTTGTGGTCTGTTGCTGCCTCGTTCGCCCGTTTGTCTAATTTTTTTCTCTTTTTTTCTGGTTTTTTCGTTTTGGGGGGTCTTCAAACTGTGAGCTGGCCCTCTGCTAGGAGAGCTTGTATCATTTCGCTTAGATCTTCCGAAGCAGGCTGGTCCACCAGCCCCGAAACTGTTAGGAATCGATAAATAGTTTATTGTTTTGTTTTCTATACAGCACTATCCTCGAAGTTTATATATATATATATATATATTTATATATATATATATATATATATATATATATATATATATATTTCCAGTAGATCCTCCGTGAGCGGTCACAACGTGGTTTATTTCGTCGTTTCGGCCTAGAGTCTGGCCTTCATCAGGAATAAAGGTACAGTTTGTTTGTACTCAGCTTTATACAATCTCAATTCACAGGGAAAGGAAAGAAGAAAAAGACAGAAAAAGAAAGAAAAAAGGAAAAAAGAAGGAAAGGAAAAGAAGAGGAAAAAAGGGAAGAAGAAAAAAAGAGAAAAAGAATTTAAGGTGGACTCCCCTCGGGCGCCCCCCTTCTACTCTTCCTTCCCCTTCCCCCTTCATCTCTCTCCCCTTTCTCCCCTTCACCTTTCTGATATCAGTAGTCTGTGTATGCTTCCTTTCACTAACGCATTCTTCCCGACCAGACGGCGCCTCCTGGCACTGGCGGTACGGTGTGGCGCAAAAAAGAGCTTTTTTAGGAAGTTCTAAGCTTTCAACTACTCGGAGTCCCGTCAACATTTCGTCGTAGAAAGAGGGGTGCCGCGTATTGCGGCAGGGACTGGTCAGTGGGCTTTTTAGGAAGTTTTAAGCCTTTAACTACTCGGCGCCCCGTCAACATTTCGTCGTAGAAAGAGGGGTGCCGCGTATTGCGGCAGACGCTGGTAAGCGGGTGCCATGCGAATTCCTTGCCCGCTTCTGGATTACGCGTGCAGTAGGGGCCTCCCGGCTGTGCACAGGGTTGCTGTTGGCTATGTCATGCAAGGCACAATTAATTGGGTAGTAAAATAAAACAGAAAACAGACGAGAGCTGCACTTTGGAAGAGTAGTTACACTTGGAATTGTTTTGAGTGGTCCAGTGCCCTTCGCAGCTGCAGTGCCGGGAACTCAGTTACTATTTTCATTATTGCCGTTATCGTTTTCTTATGCTTTATTTGCTTCAAGCGTACCAGGATTCTCATTTATTCCTCTATCGAGGGTGTTAAATCGGTGGATAAGGTATGACTATCGTTGTTCACGTTCTCTATTTGATTTAAATCCCGTCTCTAAAAGAGTTACTTATAGTTTGTCGAATGCATGATCGGGAAGATTCGGATGTTTTGATAGAGGTAGACTTGGGGCTGATTTCGCACGGGCTCTGTGATTATTCAAACGAATCCTAAATGGTGTTTCTGTTTGTCTGATGTACTGAATACCACACACGTTGCATTCGAGTAGGTATACCACATTAGAGCAATCGCATGTTAGGTTTCCTTGTATGTTAATCCAAAACTTGGATTGTGTGCTGGTTGCTTTGTGTGTTTCTTGCATTGCCTTACATGCAAGACATCGTGGCTTTAAACGAGGTCGGCATGAAATTTTGGGGGGGGGTGTAGTGTTAATTTAGGAGTGGACAAGTGTGTCTTTCAGGTTACGTGGTCGTCGGTAAACGACGCGTGGAGCGGATGGAAATGCGCGTTTCAGACGTTCACTTTGTTCCAGAATGTTGTATTGTGGTTTTAGGACTTTGTTTACATTGGGGAAGTTTGTGCTGTAAGTCAACCCGAGGTTTATTTGTTGTAGGTCTTCCTGAGGTGGTCGCTTCATAAGTAAGTCTTCACGCTTTAGTTTTCTCGCTTTTTGAACAGCGTCATTATTTACATGGGGGGGTACTTTTGTTTCGAGCATGAGTTTTAGCCTCTGTGAGCTCGTGTCAAAGTCAGCGTCTCTAAAGCAGATTTGCTTGAACCGGTGAGCCTGGTTTAAGCGAATCTGCTCTAGAGACGCTGACTTTGACACGAGATCACAGAGGCTAAAACTTAAACTCGAGAAAGAAAAATACCCCCCACATGTAATTAATGACGCTGTTCAAAAAGCAAGAAAACTAAAGCGTGAAGACTTACTTATGAAGCGACCACTGCAAGAAGACCCACAACGAACAAACCTCTGCTTGACTTACAGCACAAACTTCCACACTGTAAACGAAATCCTTAAACGACATAACAACGTTCTGGAACAAAGTGAACGTCTGAAACGCGCATGCCTATCCACTCCAGGCGCCATTTACCGACGACCACGTAACCTCAAAGACACACTTGTCCACTCTCAAATTAACACATCACCCACCAATAATTCTTGCCGACTTTGTTTAAAGCCACAATGTTTTGTATGTAAGGCGGTGCGAGAAGCACCCAAAGCAATCAGCACACAATCCAAGTTTTCGATTAACATACGAAGAAACATAAAGTGCGATTCCTCTAATGTGGTATACCTACTCGAATGCAACGTGTGTGGTAAGCAGTACATCGGACAAACTGAAACACCATTTAGGATTCACTTCAAAAATCACAGAGCCCATGCGAAATCAGCCCTAAGTCTACCTCTATCAAAACACCTCAATGTTTGCGACCATGCATTCGACAAACCATCAGTAACGCTCTTAGAGACGGGATTTAAGTCAAATCGAGAACGTGAACAACGAGAGTCATACCTTATCCACCGATTTAACACCCTCGATATACGATTAAATGAGAATCCTGGTACACTTGCAGCAATTAAAGCATTAGAAAACAATAACGGGAGTAATGAAAATAGTAACTTAGTTCACGGCACTGCAGCTGCGAAGGGCACTGGACAACTCAAAACAATTCAAAGTGTAACTACTCTTCCTAAGTGCAGATTTCGTCTGTTTTCTGTTTTATTTTACTACCCAATCAATTGTGCCATGCATGACATGCCCAACAGCAACCCTGTGCACAGCCGGGAGGCCCCTTCTGCACGCGTAATCCAGAAGCGGGCAAGGAATTCACATTGCGCCTGATTACCAGCCTCTGCCGCAATACGCGGCACCCCTCTTTCTACGACGAAAAGTTGACGGGGCGCCAAATAGTTAAAGGCTTCAAACTTCCTAAAAAGCCCGCGTACCAGCCTCTGCCGCAATACGTGGCGCCCCTCTTTTTACGACAAAATGTTGACGGGGCCCCTAATAGTTATAAGCTTAGAACTTCCTGAAAAAGCTCTTTTTTGCCCCACACCGAACCGCCAGTGCCAGGAGGCGCAGTCTGGTCGGGAAGAATGCGTTAGTGAAAGGAAGCATACACAGACCGCTCAAATCAGAAAGGTGAAGGGAAGAAAGGGGAGAGAGATGAAGGGCGAAGCGAAAGGAAGAGTGGAAGGAGTGCGCCCGAGGGGAGTCCACCTTATACTCTTTTTCTCTTTTTTTTCTTTTTCATTTTTTTCTCTTCTTTTTCTTTACTTCTTTTTTCCTTTTTCTTTTTTCTGTTTTTTTTCCTCTTGCCTTTCCCTGTGATTTGAGATTGTATAAAGCTGAGCACCTACAAACTGCACCTTCAATGCAGATGAAGGCCAGACTCTAGGCCGAAACGTCGAAATAAACCACGCTGTGACCGCTCCCGGAGGATCTACTGGACTATATGCAACGCTACGGCCACTCAAACACCATGCCTGCCTACACAAGACCGACCACAGGCGCACCTCCAGTCGAGCTGGTATCACGAAAATTTTATAAACATGCACCAACATCAACCATCATCGGAAACTGGCAAACAAGGTATTTGCATCGGCATTTGAACCGGCATGATAAGACGACACCTGCAATCTTTTCCAACTGCGGAGCCTCCACATTCGACATCGAGAAAGAGCTTGCCGGCATACCACGATCTGTGAGCACGCTTGTTTTTCACGTCGGTACGAGCGAGCTGGCGTCGTGCAGACTAGAGGAATCGCTACGCCGCCTTCGCCGCTTAGTGAATAACAAGCTCCGGACACGCCAGCAACTCGAAAAGCTAGTTGTTTCATGCGTGCTGCCCCGTTACCTCAACCTACACCTGGAACAATCGAACGAACAATTCGTGCACCGCTTCAACCAGGAAGCTCGTTAATTCAACGAGACAGTCAAGGCCTACTGCCGAAGACCCAGCAAGGTGTCATACATCGACTACCAATTCGAACAGTTGCCACCAAGACGCTTTCTTGCTGCAGATGGGCTTCATCCGAGTTTTATGGGTGTCGCTTTGATTGCCGAAACCGTCAAGAGTGCACTCGGTCGCGGAGACTTCGAAGTTACCACGGGGTGGTCAACTCAACCAGCTGCTTCCGTCAATATCCGTTCAACACAACAAGACTCCCACAACAAGAACTCTGCATATCAACATGCACCAGGAGGCTCACACCCACCCAACATCACAGACGAGTTCCCGACGATCGGCGAAACTGTGACTCCCGCGAGCCACAAGCACCCCCTCACCATCATCAACAGCGCACCACTACTAGGGGGGAAGTCTGCTGAACAGCCAACACGCGTCCCTCCATTACGGATGTCGAGACCGAAAGCACTACACGACAGCACCACTACACCACTTCTCAAAGGGAAACCTGACGAACTACGAAACCGCGTCCCCCTATTGCGGACCCCGGAGCTGCCTACGAACACGTTCGCTGGGAGCCCAACGCCAAAATCCTCCCTACAACGACGAAGGCCTGCCGGACATAACTGCAACCTGCGCACCTCATCAGTGCCATCCCCGAACCCAAAAGAAGATTGACTATTGAAATGTAAGTCCAGCTCATCGCTTCCCAGTTGCAGTGCCACTTTTCTCAAGGTACGAAAACTTGCTGACAAACGAATTAGACATGAAATGCATAAATCAACATTGCAAGTGTACCTTCATGCTAGAATAGCCCTCAAGGTTATGACACTCTCCCTCACACCAGCCGCTACAAATCTATATGAACACGACCAAATAACACAAAAAATGTCCTCCTTGAGGCATCTCTTAAATTAGGAGAAATCGCTCTTAATCACAGTGATAAGCAGGTAAAGTAACTGGTCGCTATGACCAACACCATTCATCGCCATAACACTTTATCGAGCGAAGAAATCACCCGATTAACAAACTTTGAACAGAATAAATACCAAGCAATCACGACCAAAAAAAATTCATAATCTCAAAAGAGACCATGTGCCCAAACCCGCGTTCCCTGATATAGTTCCTTATCACTACAACTCCACCACCCAGGAAACCACTAACTGTACAAACGAGCACCCATCTAGGAACACACCCTGTGACACTGTGGTTGTAAACCTATCGGACACGAGCTTGTCACCTGACGAAGAAAAACTGCTATCTAAGGGATTAAGCTTCTGCCTAACCACAAAATTGTTCGGTGAATTCCACTTGCTCCGAGACCTTGACAACTTCGCTCGAAGCTTAAGGTTGCGCGAATATTTCTCGGACAGGCCTTCTAACCACGAAACAATTCACCGTCGTAAATCAAATAATTGGACATCGAACAGTAATCGAGAAAAGTGCTTGGACATTTATATCACCGCATTACAGAAAGATATAGTACACGAATACCACAGACAGAAAGGAAACCGAGAAAACTTGACAAAATCTTAAAAAATAAGTATGAGAAATTTGGAATCTAGGACAGACACAACAATAAAACCTGCTGACAAAGGAGGAGCAAGCGTAGTCCCTAATACAACCAACTACTTACAAGAAGCATACCGCCAACTAGAGACTCAAGATTTTACGAACGCTTCCCAGGTGATCCGACAGACGAATACAAACGTATCTTATCAACAGAACTAAATAAACTTCTGGATGCAGAAAAGGTAACCAACACTGACCACAAACTAATGCGAGCAGCATACCCTCGTCCAGGTTGCTTTTACATCCTCCCAAAAATTCATAAACCCGGTAACCCAGGTCGACCAATCATATCAGGCATCGGTACAATAACTGAACCCATATCAGGGTACGTGGAAAAACTAATAAGTCACATTCCATGCACCCTCGCGTCGTACATGAAAGACACCACACATTTTCTTCGAGACATTGCAGGTCTGTGTGTGCCGAAAAACTTGTACTTGGTTACTGTTGATGTCTTTTCATTGTATACAAATATTCCTCACGATTACGGCATAGCTGCATTACAAAACATGTACACAAACCTCAGACAATCTAACACCCCAAATTTTTCAGCCATCGGAACTTTGACGATGATGGCCCTGGAATTAAATTCATTCGAGTTTAACCAAGAGTATATTCGGCAAATCAGCGGGACCGCTATCGGCACCAAAATGGCACCTAATTATGCCAACATATTGTCACGGGGTCGTGACGTGGCCGAAGACAGGAGACTTTGTGTTGGAATTTAACTGTTTATTTGGGCGAACCTGTGCCCGGTAAACGGAAAGTCCGATTACAGTAGCAGACTGATAGCGGCGAACGGAGCGTCGGCCGTCGATGAACAACTGACAAGCGGCGAAGCGCGTCGGCATTTATACTCTTGCCGACGAATGTTCTAGCGTTATCGCTGGCGGAGGCGTAGGTTCCAGAATAATCTGTACAGTTCTCAGAGTAGGCGTGATCTTATCGAAGTGATTTACTACAGTCAGGAAGCTTCTCGAAAACTGCAAGCGCGGTTTGCACTGAGAATTGTATAGTGGTTTGGGACGATAACAAAGCTTGGGAAATGGATTGATTGATATGTGGGGTGTAACGTCCCAAAACCACCATATGAATATGAGAGACGCCGTAGTGGAGGGCTCCGGAAATTTAGACCACCTGGGGTTCTTTAACGTGCACCCAAATCTGAGCACACGGGCCTCCTTCATTTCCGCCTCCATCGAAAATGCAGCCGCCACAGCAGGGATTCGAACCCGCGACCTGCGGGTCAGCAGCCGAGTACCTTAGCCACTAGACCACCACGTCGGGGCATGTGAAATGTAACGCGTGGCAATATTTATGGGAAAGCTAGAATTGGAATTTCTTGCACAGAATTTCTTGAAAGCAATGTTATACAGAAGATACATAGACGACATCTTTCTTATTTGGACCAACAGCGAGGACGAACTTCTCAGCTTTATCGACACTTACAATGCTGTACAACCGAACATACACTTCACACACACATACTCGCAAGTAACCGTAAATTTTCTTGATGTTACCATAACGATAGAAGAAGAGAAGCTCTCTACAACCCTATATCGCAAACCAACGGATCGACAACAATACCTCCATTACCAAAGCGATCACCCACGCCACTGTAAAAACAGTATTCCATACAGCCAGGCTCACCGGTTTAAGCAAATCTGCTCTAGATACGCTGATTTTGACACGAGCTCACAGAGGCTAAAACTTATGCTCGAGAAACAAAAATACCCCGAACATGTAAATAATGACCCTGTTCAAAAAGCGAGAAAACTAAAGCGTGAAGAAATACTTAGGAAGCGACCACCTCAAGAAGACCCACAACGAACAAACGTCTGCTTGACTTACAACACAAACTTCCCCAATGTAAACAAAATCCTTAAACGACATTACAACGTTCTGGAACAAAGTGAACATCTGAAATGCGCATTCCCATCCGCTCCAGGCGTCGTTTACCGACGACAACGTAACCTCGAATACACACTTGCCCACTCTCAAATCAGCACATCACCATCCAATAATTCATGCCGACCTTGTTTAAAGCCACGATGTCTTGTATGTAAGGCGATGCGAGAAACACACAAAGCAACCAGCACACAATCCAAGTTTTGGATTAACATACGAGGAAACCTAACATGCGATTCCTCTAATGTGGTATACCTACTCGAATGCAACGTGTGTGGTAGGCAGTACATCAGACAAACAGAAACACCATTTAGGATTCGCTTCAATAATCACAAAGCCCATGCGAAATCAGCCCCAAGTCTACCTCTATCAAAACATCTGAATCTTCTTGACCATGCATTCGACAAACTATCAGTAATGCTCTAAAAGACGGGAGTTAAATCAAATCGAGAACGTGAACAACGAGAGTCATACCTTATCCCCCTACTTAACACCCTTGATAGAGGAATAAATGAGAATCCTGGTACACTTGCAGGAATTAAAGCATTAGAAAACATTAACGGCAATAATTAAATTAGTAACTGAGTTCACGACACTGCGGCTGCGAAAGGCACGGGACAACTCAAAACAATTCAAAGTGTAACTACTCTTCCTAAGTGCAGCTTTCGTCTGTTTTCTGTTTTATTTTACTACTACGCAATCAATTGTGCCATGCATTACATACCGAAAAGCAACCCTGTGCACAGCCGGGAGGCCCCTACTGCACGCGTAATCTAGAAGCGGGCAAGGAATTCGCATTGCGCCCGCTTACCAGCCTCTTCCGCAATACGCGGCACCCCTCTTTTTATGACGAAATGTTGACGGGGCGCCGAGTAGTTAAAGGCTTAAAACTTCCTAAAAAGCCCGCTTACCAGCCTCTGCCGCAATACGCGGCACCCCTCTTTCTACGACGAAATGTTGCCGGGGCTCCGAGTAGTGAAAGTCTTAGAACCGAACCGCCAGTGCAAGGAGGCGCCGTCTGTTCGGGAAGAATTCGTTAGTGAAACGAAGCATACACAAACCGCTGACATCAGAAAGGTGAAGGAGAGAAAGGGGAGAGAGATGAAGGGGGAAGTGGAAAGAAGAGTGGAAGGGGGGCACCCGAGGGCAGTCCACCTTATATTCTTTTTCTCTTTTTTCCTTTTTTCTCTTCTTTTCCTTTTCTTATTTTTTCCTTTTTTATTTTTTGTGTCTTTTCCTCTTTTCTTTCCCTCTGATTTGAGATTGTATAAAGCTGAGCACCAACAAACTGTACCTTTAATCCTGATGAAGGCCGGACTCTAGGCCGAAACGTCGATATAAACCACGTTGTGACCGCTCACGGAGGACCTACTTGACTATATGCAACAATACGGCCACTCAACCACCACATATATATATATATATATATATATATATATATATATATATATATATATATATATATCTATATATATATATATATATATATATATATATATATATATATATACGGCCGGCTGAAGTGACAACCACGTTTTATTATGTTCACACATCGCAAAACCATGGCTGCTGTATGGCTGTCCAGAGCACGTGACGTGGTGCCTTCGTTTGAGCGAGTAAAGGTGCCTATATGTCGAAGATACATAGTAGAACAAATAAACAGTAATGGATGACAGAACCGCATGACGGAGACTGCAAGACAAGTGCGTTGGAGTGCGATCGGCATTCTCCAGTGCCCGTTGAGAGGCTAACGTGAAAAGACCGAACGGAAGGTTTTATTGTCGATAGACGCAGAAGCCGAAAGTTGGGCGCACAATCTGGAGCAATTGTCAAGTCGTTTTATTATGCAAAGAATGCAAGGATCAGCCCTAAATGGAGAATAATCAAAATATTTTCACGAGTCTTGTTTCGATTATGTGTTCACTGATGAATTAGTTGCGTTATCATAAAAACGTCGGGACGGAAAGAGAAGAAAACATTCAAAAGCGCAGGAACGCAAGCATCGTGTTCGTATTTGGCAGCATTTCATCGCTATTTTGGTCTCACAGTTTTCATAATATTCACTTGAAAACTGCTCGCTTAATTGCCAGCGTTGAAATTACAGTCCCTGAAATTTCTAAGAAGTTCGAGTCCACTGTTATGAGATCGCACACATGCTAAGTATATTTTGTGGCTGCTGCATCTGATACTGCATTGTATGAATACTATAGGCATGTTTGGAGAACGTGAGAGGTCTATCTTATTTTGTGTTGAAGGTACGTGGCAACTGCAGTTGCTTAGGTTACACATTCTTAATGAAATTATTAAATCGGAAGCAATGTTTTCTGAAGCGACATACTCAGTTACTATAATTAATTTAGGTGTATTGCAAAGGTGTAGCTCTTCCCGATCTCTTAGTTGTGATATTGTAGGATCCGAGTAAAATGCGCTCACAATTCTTACTTCCGCGAAAACTGATCAGTGTGCAAGGTTCCATCACGTCTAAGACAATACCAAAACTTTGCAAGAACTACAGGTATCTGAAAGCAAGGTCGGTAATTACCTGGTGCGCACATGCCAGGCGGTTGTTAAGAAGGTTTTGCGGGTCACACAAAGATCCACGTGCTCAATCCTGACTACCGCAAGCGCGCCGCGCATGCGATTCTATGGGCGCGCGCGAAAACGGCCCCCCACCCCACCCCCAGTGGCGCCGCAGCGGTGGTTCGGGAACTAGACCAGGGTATGAGCACACTAGCGGGAAGCGTGCCGCCGCGGCATGACGCGCGTCTTCGCCGCCGAGCGGTGAAAAGCGGCACGCTGGCCACATCTGTGGGAGTCACGTGACAACAGTCTCGAGCGGTCTCGCAGCTCGCGAGATTTCGCGCGCTTTTTCGTCGTCTGTTCTGACAACACCTCCTGTACTAGGAAGCGTTGGTTCTGAGCTCTCCGACTTTACGGTGCAATCGTGCGAATAATGGCAGGTGATGACGATCTCCGCGCAATGCTCAACGTTACCGTGATGGCGTGTCTGCTGTTGCTTCAGCGTCGCCGCTCTCGAAATGCGCCGCGAAGATATTGGGTCCATCCGCTTTGGAGGTACAGAGATACTGAAGGCATGAAACAGGTATCCTGCGTGCGCTGCAATATTAAACGGTACGTCATTGATCACTTTTCCGCATAGTGAGGTGTCTGCCTCAGCATGCTGTCAATAATGGAGAACAGGGGCCACTTAATTTCGCCATTATTGCCTGGCGCATCGCTCCGAGTGTTCGCCTCGACTCCCGAAACGAGCTTCATCCACCTGTCTCTAATATTTTTAAACTACAGCATGACCTGTGTTCCTGCACAAGTGAGTGAATAAAACATACAATTCATTCGCGCTCAACATGCAATGAGCCACGCAATCGCCACTTACCTGTCAATCCAAACATAGATCCTATAAGATCCCATCTGTTCATTTTTGCTGCCTTATCTTTGTAATCAGGCATTGCTTTGTCGTATAAGAAAGGGTAGAGTCTAATCTCCTCTAAAAAGCGTTCGGTGTCCATGGTGCGTGCTTCAAAAAACGACGGCGTGAGAAAAATGACAACCGGAAAAAAAAAAGAAAACAAGCTCCGTGCGTAGCTATGGCGACTACCACGCACGTCGCTGATTGGCGCTTTGCTTGGGCGGCGGCGGCAGAAATAGCGCAAGGAGCGATTGTGTCGGCGGCAGGAATTCCTCGATGCTCGGCGAAAGAAAAAAAATTGCCCGCAGCTTCCCTCGGGGGAACACTGAGGAGGATGCGGAGCATATAATTGGTTAACGGGGTGTTAAAGTGCGACTTACTTGGGTCGATGGCTAAATTGGTTAACGTGGTTGTGAAATGGGGTGTTAAATTGCGACTTACTTGGGTCGATGGCTAAATTGGTTAACGTGGTTGTAGGAGGGGGTGTTAAATGAGTGAACACGTACACACGTATGCGAAAGGACGGCGCTGGTCGAAGGGACGCCGATCATTGTGTTTGTGGATTCGTTGGAATTCATTTCACCGCGACCTTGGACGTCGACGCGCCGTACAAACCAACGGACGAGCGGCAACTGAGCGAGCGAGCGCCGACCTTGAGTATATATACAGCGCGACGGCGCATGCGCTGTCAGCTGTCGAATGTTCTCGAAGGAGAAGCGCGCGCGCGGCACAGATGGCGACGGCGCGACGGCGCATGCGCTGTCAGCTGTCGAATGTTCTCGAAGGAGAAGCGCGCGCGGCACAGATGGTGGGCGACGGCGCGACGGCGCATGCGCGCGCGTCAGCTGTCGAATGTTCGAGAAGTGGTGCGGACGGCGCGGACGGCGCACTACAAGGCGCGAGTATACTCGTGGCCAGCGTGCCGCTTTTCACCGCTCGGCGGTGAAGACGCGCGTCATGCCGCGGCGGCACGCTTCCCGCTAGTGTGCTCGTACCTTTAACGCCGGTTTTGGAGCACGCGGCAGGGCCGTACCCGTGCGCTCTTTCATCCAGTGGCCGTGACACTACCATCGGC
The DNA here is from genome assembly GCA_013436015.1 of Rhipicephalus annulatus. Lineage (NCBI taxonomy): Eukaryota > Metazoa > Arthropoda > Arachnida > Ixodida > Ixodidae > Rhipicephalus > Rhipicephalus annulatus. The sequence continues at coordinate 64,168 of WOVY01000127.1, read as the reverse complement.
GCTGGCACTGCCGATGATGAGCCACCCTACCGATGATGTTTTCCTCTGAAGGCCACCAGACGGCGACACCATTAGGGCCGTGACCCGCGCTTGACGCACACCCGTACCGCACAAATGGGCGAGATCAGCCGTCTCTATGACGTCAGGCAGAGCGGCTCTCAACTTTTGCAAGCCGCAAGCCAGCTCGTATGGCTTGCCTCTCAATGGCTACTGCGAAAAACGGCCTGGACGGCCGCCCCGTCAGCTCGCTTGGCCACGGCCGGACTAGAGGGGCGACGGGTGCACTTGCCGCCACTGTAGTCCGGCCGTGGCTTGGTAAACATGGCGCTTGCGGAAGCGGGCGCTGCAGCAACATGGAAAAAATAAGAACAGCTGATTTTATTGTCGTGACCATCGTAAGCACTGTGAGACTCCCAGGGAGATATCGGTAGCCAGTCAGTGTTCACAGCCCCGTCAGCGCGTGCGATCGTCAGTGGAAACGAAGAAACGAGCTCAGAGTAGAAAGTGTGTTTGGAATGCGAGTGTCGTCGTTTCGTGTGTTTCCTGGGTTGTACCGTTCATCTTTCAGGTGTAATTGCAAAGAACTTCGAAGATTTCCGTGATGTAATCACCCACCTTTCTAAAGCAGGGTATGCGTTTAGTGCGCGCCGAAGTTAAAAGTTTGTAATCATCGCAACAAATGTTAGCGTCGGGTGTGTTCCGTGTGTGCTGTTCGTCGCAGCAAATAGTATGCATAAATTTTGAACACTTGTGAGCGTTAGCTTCTGCTACGATAAGGATGGGCAAGTTTTATTGCTCGTCATTGTTGTCATTCGTAATGCGCAACGCCGTACGAGTGCTGTTGTGTGTAGCGCTGTGGTGAAGTTCTGTGGGCCATGTCACATTAGAGCGATTCTGTCCAGTGTTGTGAAGTGTGTTCATGAAATGGAAACAGTGAAATATTTAGGAGTGTACAGCTCAGTTTTCAATTTGTGTAGTTGCTTGCACGTGCCCTAAAAAGGGGCTTGCATACAAGACAGTTCTTGTGCATGTAGCCCCCCCCCCCATTATTTAAAGCACGCATTATATTTGAGTGTCTATGAATGCGCAAAATAGGTTATTTTAGACCAACTTTAAAGCAAGTGTAAGTATTGCAATAAACTGTCAGATGTTCGACAGTAGCTGCTAGTACAGTATCAATAGTTTTGTCAAGATTGCAGGCAGTCACGCTACATAACTTGGAACACGTTGACAACTGTTATGATATGCGATGGTTATCTGCTTGCATCAAACATTTGAAAAATAGTTAAACAATATTTTCAATATCCTGCCGAAATGCCCATGTCTGTCTTGTTAAACATGCCTCTGTCATTATCAAAATAATAGCAAATAATTCGTAGCAAAATAATTTAAGCACATATCAGATCAAGAAAACTTTAAACAACAAAAATGCTTATTATTGTTAGCTCAGTGTTGGATGTCTGTTCCTTCACAATAGTGCAGAGAAACTGAAAAACGTAGCCTTGTCTCCAAATAAGCATGCCGTCTCTCAATCAGCTAAAATATTTCATCAACGAATTACATGTATACGATGATAATTCATCATTCTTGTTGGTAGTAGATATTTCGCAATTGGTACAAAGTAGCCGAAGAAACTTGTCGGCAATCCTGTACACTGATCACCTGACGTTGGCAGTTGTTGAGGCATTTCAGGTGAATGAAATCAGCATAATCTTCCAAACGGACTATCATGAATAAATCCAGCTATATGTGCATGTTTTTGCGGGGTAGGTGTTGCAAAGATTTCTGAAAAAAGCAGGAGCTATTCCACTCAGTGAAGGTGGGTGACCAGCCAAGCTGTGTCGCACAAGGATTTTCTTTGCTTACTTTTTATATTTACACATTTATTAAGACTTGTAAAATTTTAGCACATGCTTTTTTAAAGTAGTTCCACCTCAGGTTATGTGGCATAGAAGTGCAGCATAGAGGTTATGTATTTATAAATGCATTTATTTTTTTGCTAAATAATTTTTTTCATTCACATTTTTTTCTGTCTGATATTTATACACCAGTAGTGAGTGGTAATGTTTGCCCCATTTCTGTTGTGCATACCCACTAGAAGCTTTCTGTAGATTCTGTATGTGGTTGCAGAGTCGCAGTACAGCCATACTTATTACTCTCATTGTTGCACTGACGTCGGTCAGTGCAACAATTTTGTCAGTGCAACAAAATTCCCAGCCTAGTGTGTCAGCTGCCTATTGAACTCGGTCTGGACGCACACTGTCTCTTAAATCAAAATTTAAATCTAGAGACAGCTGACGACCATATCAACATATTTGCACAGCGCAAGACTATGAGTAGTTACGACGTAACTACAGAAGAAGAGAGAAGGGAGAAAGAGCGCTAAGTTCAACTGAAATTTTATTAGCGAAACCGCTGAAGATATATACTCGTGACAGAACATCGGCGCGCATTCGCGCAACCTATTGAACCACAGCAAGACAATCAAGTCATTATGTGGTTACAACGCCACAGCTCAGCACAAAATTCACGATCTATTGTGTCAAAGCCAGAAACTCGATTTCTTTTTTAGTCAGAGCAAGCGAAGACAAGCTGATACATCGATCACCTAGAATTTGCACTTCATTGGTCTCCATAATCTCTCGTGTTAGCTGGTGATGGTATTTGGCTATAACAGTGCACTTTTCGAATTCCGGTTTGCAACTACGATCTCTACAATGGGTGCCCAAATGACCTTGCACAGCTGAGTGTTCATTGTAATGATGCTTCTTTAAGCGCTCATTCTGGCGCTGGCCCGTTTGCCCAACATCTATCTTGCCACATGTCAACGGGAGCAAATAAATGACGGCTATCACACATGCTACGAATAGCCTACTATGTTTGATTGTGCAGCAGCTACTTCAAGCGGACTTCGCATTCACCCGTTTGCAGAGCGCTGAAAGCTTTTCTGGGGCAGAGAAAGCAACCTTCACATCTACCTTATCACCTATCTTTTTTAAATTGTGAGAAAACCAATGCAGATAGGGAATCACAGCCACGCATTTTGAGCTACTAGCCACGCAGTTCACTGGTGATTCTCGTACCTGTTTAATTGTCCTAAGCAACTTTTCCGCCGCCTGCCCCGCCGCGGTGGTCTAGTGGCTAAGGTACTCGGCTTCTGACCCGCAGGGCGCAGGTTCGTTTCCCGGCTGCGGCGGCTGCATTTCCGATGGAGGCGGAAATGTTGTAGGCCCGTGTGCTCAGATTTGGGTGCACGTTAAAGAACCCCAGGTGGTCTAAATTTCCGGAGCCCTCCACTACGGCGTCTCTCATAATCATATAGTGGTTTTGGGACGTTAAACCCCACATATCAATCAATCAATCAACTTTTCCGCCACCGAAACCAGCACACCATCGGGGAAACCAGCGCTGATCAGACGGGAAGCCTACTCAACAAAGCTGCTAATTAACGATTGATTGATTTGTGGGGTTTAACGTCCCAAAACCACCATATGATTATGAGAGACGCCGTAGTGGAGGGCTCCGGAAATTTCGACCACCTGGGGTGCTAATTAACGAGTGGCTGCAAGACTTTCGGAGGGCATTTCTTAAACAATGACTAGCAATCCCTCTCTTTACGAGCTTTGAATAAGCCGACAAGTATGGTGGAAGAGGTTTTATTTCTCTAGGCTCATATTTCCAGCAAAGGTGACCACATTAGATCTTCAATCTAAAAAGTTTAACGAAGCATCCGGCGAAACTCATGCGTCAGAATAAGAGGTGCCATGCACTCATCCAAAAGACATAATATGTTGTAAACGGCCGCTTCAAAGCCCCGATCATGGCAGTATAAAAGCACAAGAAAATTGTCAACAAAACGAAACATCTTTACGACAGCCGTTCTGTCGAGGCGGCTAGCCAAGATTCGGTCATGATGAGCGAAAAGAGTTTCAAACAGGTGCTATGCATGAACCGATGTACACTCCTCTTTTTTGAATAAAAGTGCGTTTGTTCAATGATACAAACGTTGTCTTCAATTAAAAGCCATCGAGCTCAAGAAAGCCACTGACCGTTTGCTCTGACTAAAAAAGAAATCAAGTTTCTGACTTTGACACAATAGATCGTGAATTTTGTGCTGAGCGGTGGCATTGTAACCATATAATGAGATCTTGCTGTGATGCAATAGGTTGCGCAATTTCAGGGTGTTCTGTCACGAGTATATATTTTCAGCGTTTTCGCTAATAAAATTTCAGTTAAAGTGAGCGCTCTTTCTGTCCTTGTCTCTTCTTCTGTAGTTACGTCGTAACTACTCGTAGTCTTGCGCTGTGCAAATATCTTGATTTCCAATCACCAACTAGCCCAATCATCTGTCTTATGACGACCACGATTTTCCGTTGAATATGTAAGCTTGTGGAGTTGTGTGGACCTATACAGTAGAACCTCACTGATACATTCCCGCTTAATACAAATTCCCAGCTGATTGATATTTGTGGTTTAACACCCCAAAACCACAATAATAATATGTGAGACGCCGTAGTGGAGGAATCTGGAAATTTCGACCACCGGCGGTTCTCTAACGTGCACGCAAATCTGAGCACACGGGCCTGCAGCATTTTCACCTCTAACGAAAATGCAGCCCCCGCAGCCCGGATTTGATGCCCCGACCTGCGGGTCAGCAGCCGAGTACCTTAGCCACTAGACCGTTGCGACAGGGCAATGATTTCCCAACTGCTACGCTCACAATCGTGAAAATAAACCAATTTGGATCATAAGTATTCTCAGATCCTGCATTTATTGTGCGCATTTTTTCAGAAATGTATCGACGTTTCATTGCATATTGATAGCCTGCATCATGAAAGTAAGACATGATTCCAACATCGCCACTTAGAAGACTTCGAGGCAGTCTAATCACGTAGAGATTAACCTGCTTAGACGAGACAATAACGTCGCTGGAATGTTGTTGTGTCTCTGTGCATGAATAACAAAGGAACCAGCACGTAATGTACTGATAGCAATGACGTAACAGCAGAGTTCACATCCCACTGTGTCGGTACTGCAACATGGCTGTTTCAGGGCCAGCAGTGCAAGCCATTCATAGCCTTGCTGTCAAGAACAATGAGAATACATGAGTGAAGTGGGATAGCATGAGCAACGCCCATCTTACTGTATTCTTATTTGCTTGCCATTGTTCATTTCTTTACGAACACGTGAACCACGCTTTGAAGGATGGAAAATTTGTGCACATTGTAGAATATCGGCCGTTGTAAACTCTCCCAGGGTGCCAATTGCGATTGTGACTGCAAGGTACCTACTATATGTCTGTTAAGCAAATCACGCTCCTGTGTAGTTGTAACATTTTTATATGCTGTGGTTGTTGATGACGATGAGCTATAGCTGGGCACTTTGTAATGGTATGTCTTCCTATGACTTATATTAGTGGCCGAATAAACACTGGGCTTTTGTTAAAAGGAACCTGGAACGGTTTTGATGATTTTGTACAAACACATTGGGCTGGTAGATTAAGTCTCAAGCGTTATTTAGAGACCGATTTGAGCACTCTGCGTAAACTGTGTAATTTATTACTACGCTTTAATGCTGCCAATCGCTGTAAATCGATGCAGATTGTTGCAACTCGGTCGAATGCCTTTTAAACGGCCCATTCATAGAGCAACATGATCTGCCCAAAGCACGTCAACAGCCAAGTCAACATGAGTGCTTATCTGATTGGCTGTCATGGGCTGTAGAATGTGCAGAAGTAAGATCGACTGGTAGGGTGGCAGCACCTGTCAGAGCAGATATCAACCATTTACTTCGTGGTCTTTGTTTCTGTTGTCAGACGGCGTGCGTGCTGCCAGGTGCACTGCGCGATGGCCTCCGAGACTGCACGCAACCTGTCGCTGTGCCATCTCGGAGGTCTAGACTGGTAAAAGCTCAAAACGGTGAGCGCACTCATGGGAGCTCTGCGATCGCCAGCGTGCCTCGTGAGTTGCGGCGCTCAGGCATAGGTGAGAAGGAGGGCATAATATAATTGTCTGTAGTGGCCTTGGTACACTGCGTGTCACTCAATTTATGGTCCTAATGGTTTCATAATGCTCTAACCTGAACGCTGACAAAATTCTAAAAAGCCGTTTTAGGGTCTCTTTAATGGATTTTCGCCGAGTATAATAAGCGTCGAAGTACAAGAATAGGTAGGGCTACATAAAGGCAGGAAGACATAATGGAGATTCAAGGTGGGGAGCGGCCTATGTGCAGAGTCGGAGGAACAGACACTTCATACTTAATAAGCTCGGAAAGGAGGTGGAGGTGTAAATGAACAAAGAGGGATCTGTAACTTTTGTAAGTGCTAAATGCACGTACGCGACCCGAGTGAAGGACAGAGGACAAGTGCTTCGCTCGTCTTACATACGTGCATTTAGCGCTTACAAATGTTATGGATCGATACCAACTACCTTGAACCCTATGCCTTCTCAGAGAAGGGGGAAGTGGAGAATTCCAAAGAAGCATGTGGCTTGTGTAGGATGCTGCATATGATGGTTGTGTTTTCTGCGCATAGGAGCACCAGCCGGGCAGGGCAAGGTCGGTGCGAGCCCCCACTGAGAAAAGCTAGGGGGACCGAGCCCCACCACTTTCGACAGTGGTGACTGTTCACTGTACGCCGAGGAAAGCAACAATTGAGGCGAAGATTTCCTTCACCACAGTATTCACTGAATTATGTTATTACGAGGGAATATTACAATATAGTGAAATTTCTCCAACATTGTAGTTATGATGATTTTCCTTGTAGGCTCTTGCAAAGCGGCCCGCTTAAGAGGATATTTCTTGCCTTGTGCTGTAGCATTGCAGAGCAGGCCAGCGCTGAACAGGGGCCCAATAACATTGCATAACTTGTGCACGCTTTCGTTCTGCTGCGACTGGCTGATGCAGTTACGAATGCAAATAGGCAAACATTTTATGGACTGGTGAAATCATCTGCTGCTTCCGGAAAATTAATTTCTTTGATCGAAAATAGATATTGTCGACGCTGCTTTGTCGAAGCTGCTATGAGCTGATTAATGTTACGAATCTTTTTTAATGTTCTAGTGTTATCTGGAAGCGCCATAAAGGGGTTCCCTCTTTAGTCTCCGATAAACCTGATCAGCCTTGCTTATGGTAACTTGGAGCGATAGTGTCAGCTTGCAAAGTGGAAACGAACAAAGCAGTAGACTCGAGCACAGTGGGAATCTCAGCTTTTAAGCTTGTCTTTTAACTTGAGCCACCGGACCAAGGAGAAGGTGAAAGAGTACGGTTTTTATCTCTATGGAGGCTCAGTTGAGAGTCGGGCTAGTAGGTTTTCATTCAACTCGAACGGTATTTTGCAGCTCAAAATACAACTTGGACAACAAAAAAGCACACACGTGCAGCACTGCTTATTCTTCTCTTTTCCTCTCTCTCTCTCAGCAAGGAAGAGCTCACAGAGATGTGTGTGCGCACAATACTAAACGCCTTGATGCTGCAAGTGAAAATATTTTTTTACGCTCGTGTTATTTTATCTCGGAAGCTGCTATAAGTAACCGTTGATAATGTGACTCGCGGCTACTTTACTTGAATATTTTTTTAAAAGAATACGCTCTCTGACTACCCCAAAACGTTTTAGGTATTCTTCAGTGCGTGAATGCCCTGTTTATTGTGCATGTGCTGTAATGAACACCGCGATATTTCACAGATTCCTGATGTCATGTAAGAGTCAGACGATCTTATGGCACACAGACAAATTTAAATGCCAAAGAAGCAATGGCAAACAATATGCTGCCACATTGAAAATAGTTTATTCTCTTACTTTTACTTCTTCGTGGTCGTAAAAAGTGGTTTTTACGCAATATATATATATATATATATATATAAATATATTGTAAAGAAGAGGAAGTACTGCGGCGCAGAGGCAGCAGCATCGAGAGTGCAGGAGTGGCTCGAGCTCGTGAATTGCGTCTGGTGCATCGCCTTCCAAGCCTTCCTAGCATCAACCTTTCTGCTCAATAAATTTTTAAATTGGTGGAGCCGTGCTGGGTACCGTGCCCTATACCTTCCCGCTATCATCCTGGAACTCCGTTCTCGACGGCTACCTTCTGCTATGCAAGACGCTGGTCAGCAGACGCTTCTATCTCCTCCGGCCACCTGTCCAGGCAGTGTTCCTCAGTGGTAGCCTCCAATTTTCAGTGGAACAGATGACAACCACGTTGAAGATTGGCTCTCGACTTTCGAACGGGTGAGCGCTTTAAACAGATGGACGGACGCGGACAAGTTGACACGCGTGTCGTTCTACCTCGCGGGTGTAGCCAGCTTTTGGCTTAGAAACCACGAGGCAGACGTCCGAACGTGGCCGCAATTTAAAGCGACGATTGTAGCAGTCTTCGATTGACCTGCCGTCCGAAAACTTCGTGCCGAGAAGCGTTTACGCACACGCGCACAAGAAACGGGTGAAACCTTCACTAGTTACATAGAAGACGTCGTCGATTTGTGCAGACGCGTGAACGCCGCAGTGACGGAAGCAGAAAAATGTAAGCACATCCTCAAAGGGATTGACGACGACGCTTTTCAAGTGAGTTTGGCGAAAAGCCCGACCACTGTTAACGACGTAATTGGCCTCTGTCAAAGCTACGATGAATCGTGGAAGCAGCGAGCTCTGACAAGACGTCCTCCAGCGGACGATTTGGCATCGCTGTCTAGTGTTATCAATAGTCATGACCAAGCGTCACTAAGAGCCGAAATAAAAGCATTTGTCCGCGAAGAAGTCCCATGACAGCTTTCCTTGGTGCCCTTCACACCAGAACCTACCACAACTTTACCGTCGTCTCTTCGAGGCGTCATTTAGGGAGAGGTCGCCGAGGCCTTACCAGCTGCTCGCGAGCATAATCTTGTGGCTGCTCCTCTCATCTACGCCGCGGCTGCAGCCATGCCAACTCGCAAGGCGCCTGCGCCTCCGTTCCAGCCTCGCGCGAGCTATCCGCCACCTCCAGTTTACCGGACCAGCACTAACACCGCCAACCCGTGGCGCACTCTCGACAATCGCCCGATATGTTACGCTTGTCGATACCCCGGACACGTCGCAAGGTATTGCCGCCGCCGGATGCATATCACCGATGAAAACCACCGTGAGCCTTTCTTCCAGCTTGACTCCAACGCGCAATACGGTTTCTCCACTCCGATGCCAGCCCGCTACCAGGACGACCACCGCCATCGGCCGGGACGTCTTCGCTCGCCCTCTCCACGCCGCCGCTCGCCTTCTCCTATGCGTCGACGGCACACGTCTAACGAGGAGGAAAACTAGACGACGCAGCTCCCGAGTCAAGAACTGTGCAAGTTTCGGTTTTCCCAAGTCCTTATTTGTCACCTACCATTGTTATTGATGTGTTCGTCGAAAATATCCCTACTGTTGCTCTTGTAGATACCGGTGCAGCTGTTTCTTTTATTGATGCTGGATTTTGCCGCTCAATTCGTAAGGTTACGACGCCTTTCTCCGGTTTATCGCTTCGCACAGCCAGTGCTCAACCTGTTCAACCGACCGCAGTATGTACAGCCCGCGTGACAATTCAGGACGTTCTGTATTTCATCGTTCTTTCATGGTGCTACCACACTATTATCTTGGGATGGGACTTTTTTTCGCGTCATAACGCCGTAATCGACTGTGCTAGGGCTGAGGTAACATTTTGCTCACTGGATGACCGAGCGTCCGTCGACACCCAGTCTGCCGCTAAACTTGTCGTTAACGATGACACCTACATCCCTCCATGTTCTTTTGCGTTCGTAACAGTTTCAAGCAGCGCCATATCCGACGGCACGGTCTTCTTCACCCCATCTCCAATATTCGTCGCCCGAAGAGCCCCCCCACCTGCCTTTTGCTGCTCTCGACTTTGTAGAAGGCTCAACCACAATGCCAATTTATAATCATGAGTCGTCGTCTTTATCCTTACTTTGTCACGACTGCCCTGCATTGGCCACGTCGAGACAATCAGTTCTACCAGAATTATATCCGTCCCCGATGAGGTGCCTTCTACCTCCGTCTGTGAACTGGCTGTCGTCTCAGCGGCTGACTCAACGTCGGCAAATATATTTCAACCATTCATCGCCGAAGATTTGACATCTTCGCAGCGTTCACAACTCCTCACCATCCTTGAGTGCTACCGCCATTCTTTCGACGTTGCACAAACATCTCTCGGCCGTGCCTTAGCAGTAGAACACCACATCAACACTGGATCCCACTCACCGCTGCGACAACGACCATATCATGTGTCCCGGCTACAGAACGCCGCGTCATTGCTGACCAAGTAGACGACATGCTTCGCAGAGGCGTCATTCGACCTTCACAGAGCCCATGGGCGTCTCCGGTGGTCCTTGTCAGAAAGACAGATGGTTCTATTCGTTTCTGTGTCGATTTCCGGCGATTGAACAAGATCACGCTGAAGGACGTCTATCCACTACCGCGCATTGACGATGCTCTGCATAGTTTACAGGGTTTCGAGTTCTTTTCCTCGTTAGACTTGCGGTCAGGCTACTGGCAGGTGCCGATGGCGGAGGCCGATCGCGCCAAAACCGCTTTTGTCACGCCAGACTGTTTATATGAATTCACCGTCATCCCCTTCGGACTTTGCAATGCACCTGCAACGTTCGAAACAATGATGGACAACATCCTGCGTGGACTAAAATGGAAGATATGCTTGTGTTACCTCGATGATATCGTGGTCTTCGCCCCTAACTTCGACACCCACTTACGTCGCCTTCAGGATGTCCTTACTTGCTTGACTAACGCCGGTTTGAAGTTAAACCTTAAAAAATGTCAATTTGCCATGCGTCAGCTGAACATTTTGGGCCACGTTGTTTCCAAGGAAGGCATATTCCCGGACCCCGAGATATTGCGAGGTGTTATGGCGTTTCCTAAACCTGCCACCATCAAAGAACTTCGAAGTTTCATCGGCTTGTGTTCGTACTTTCTGGCGATTCATCCGAAACTTCGCGTCTATATATAACCTCTCACGCAACTCCTCAGTAACTGTAAAGACCTCTTATCGTGGTCCCCTGCCTGTGACGAGGCTTTCACCACCTTGCGGCGGCTTCTCGCGATGCCATCCATTCTACGCCATTTCGATCTTGAAGCTCCAACTGAAATCCACACCGACGCCAGTGGTGTAGGTGTGGGTGCTGTGCTCGCACAGCGTAAACCGGAGCATCAGCAATACGTCGTGGCATACGCTAGTCGCACACTTACCAAAGGTGAGAGCAACTACAGAGTCACAGAAAAGGAGTGCTTGGCCATTGTGTGGGCCCTTGAAAAGTTTCGCTCATATCTGTATAGGTCGTTTTTTTGACGTCGTGACCGACCACCACGCGCTGTGCTGGCTTTCGACGTTAAAAGACCCACCTGGCCATCTCGCTCGCTGGGCATTGAAAATTCAAGATTATGACATACGCGTGGTTTATCGGTCAGGACGCAAACATGCTGACGCCGATGCCCTTTCCCGTTCCCCCCTGTCCCAGAATTCCACAGTTGACTCCGCTTGCGATTCCGCATTGTCATCTCTTGACTATGACACCATTGCTATCGAACGACGCAATGACCTCGTGGACTGCATCTCTTCTCAATCATCTCTCCGACACTTCTGAACTCCCAATTACGCGAACGCTCCAGCGCCAAGTTCCAAACTTCTCGATACGTGACAAGCTTTTCTATGGACGCAACTACGCACCAGAGGGACACAAGTGGCTGCTCATCGCTCCACGAACCCTGAGTTCACAGATTTATTCCTGTTTCCACGCTGACAAAAAATGTGGACACGCAGGAGTCTTCAAGACGTACGAAAGGCTACGACATCGTTATTACTGGCGTGGTATGTATACCTTCGTCTGCAACTTCGTCCGCTCTTGTGCCGAATGTCAGCGCCGAAAATCTCCACCACACGCCTCCGCCGGTGAACTGCAGCTTTTGCCATGCTCTTCCCGACCCTTCGGACTGGTCGGAATAGATATTTATGGGCGCCTTCCATTGAATCCAACTGGCAACAGGTGGATAATAGTTGCTATCGACCACCTAATGCGCTATGCTGAGACCGCTGCTCTTCAAACGGCTACAGCACAGGAGGTTGCCACTTTCCTACTGCGTCAATTTGTGTTGCGTCATGGAGGCCCTCAAGAACTCCTCAGTGACAATGGCCGCGCGTTCTTGTCCGAGGTCATTGAAAAATTGCTCGCTGAGTGTGCTATTGTACATCGCACATGTACCGCTTACCACCCTCAAACCAATGGGGCTACCGAGCGCTTTAATTGTACATTCGGTGACATGTTATCTATGTATGTGACGCCTGATCACTCTAACGGGGACTTAGTTCTCCTATTCATTACATACACCTGCAATACGGCAACGCAAGCGACAACAGGCTTCACCCCTTTTTACCTCCTATACGGCCGTCACCCCTCCCAGCCCAATGACACCATTCTGCCCTATCGACCAGACGCGTCCGAGTGCCTACCTATCTTGGACGCCGCCAGACACGCAGAAGAATGTCGCCAGTTAGCTCCTCGCTTTACCTGCGATGACCAAAACCAGCAAAAAGCAATTTATGATGCCCAGACCTCAACTCCCGTTTTTCTTCCGGGTGCTCTTGTGTGGCTGTCAGTGCCGTATCGCACACCTGGGCTTTCTTCCAAACTTCTGCCAAAGTACAATGGGCCATATCGTATTCTCGAACAAACTTCGCCAGTAAATTACCTCATTGAGCCTCTTATGCCACCGTCAGACTTGTGACGTCGCAACCGCGAGGTTGTACACGTCCAGAGGCTCAAGCAGTACCACAGTTCAACGCCGCCTGCACAGGACTAAGTCACCAAGATGGCTCTTTTTTTTCCGCGGGGCCATTGTAAAGAAAAGAAAGTACTCCGGCGCAGAGGCAGCAGCATCGAGAGTATAGGAGTGGCTCGAGCTCGTGAATTGCGGCTGGTGCATTGCCTTCCAAGCCTTCCAAGCATTAACCTTTTTGCTCAATAAATCTCTTTTATAATATATACATTCATCGCGTAGGAACCACTTTTATACGACCACGAAAAAAGTAAAAGTCGGTACGCCCCTGCTTTTGTGGATCTTTTTTGTTTTCAACCCTTTCTGAAGTCAATCTTTCAACCAACTGTGAAATCCTGGAGCCTCTTTGGAGGCTGTATTGTTCTTTGAGGTCCAGCAGAAATTCCAGTCTGCTTCGATTGATCTGCCTTTGGCTGACTGACTTCAATGTGTTTGTCTGAGGAAGGGCTTGCCCTGTTGAGTACTCAGTTCCTTTTCAGGAGGCTGTCTTCTATGTGAACTTCATACGACGTGTCATAAATTCCCCTAACTATTGTCTTTGACCCATGCTTGTGTTTTCGTTGGTTGAACTGAGACATCCACTGACCCTTTCTACGTCTTGATGAATCCTTCGCTTGTCTGTGATGGTAGCTTGAGCTTTTCCGCCTCTTGTACATTCTTATTTCACTCACATCGATTTTTTCAGATTGCAGTAACTATGAAGCTGTTGGCACACTAATTTTAGTGTGGCAACTCATTGACACTTGTGCTGAAAAACCATTATTTTCTTGACGTGATGTGTTTTGTTAATAAACAAATGTTCTTTGTGGGTCTGAGTGGCTTCCATGTGCTTTTTAGGGAGCATTTTCGCTCTCATTACGGCTGATTCAGCCCTTCTATTTGCACGCGGGTAAACCGAGCTTCACGTTTTGCGTTTGAAGTTCCAGCTCTTTGTGGCATTTTTTTAATTCTTCGCCGGTGAATGGCAGGTCATTGTCGCTTATCAGAATTCTCGGTTTCCAGCCCCTTAGCTTCAATATCACTTGGTTCGAAACCATTAATTCGACTTTGTCCCCTTCACAAAAGTTGCTGTAATAATTGGCTGTAACCAAAACATTCTTTCCATGGAGTTCAAGAATTTCGCATCTAACTCGTTCCCATGGATAGCTTGGTTCTGCATGGAGTGAAAGAGTTTTTGTTGGCTGGGCTTGTGCCTACCTTTAGCATATTTCCCACTTCATGATCAAGTGTTTCAATTCTGGGTTCATTCCTGGCCAGAAGACACACTCCCGAGCGCATTGAAGGCAGGTCACAATTCCAAGATGCGTTGTCTAGAGTTTCATTTTGCTTTCACCTCACATAAACATTACAATAATTAGGCGTAATTTTTTGAAAATCAGGTGATTTTCAACAGGATTCAATTTTTGAAAACGACTTTTTCAGAAAGCCTCGTTTCTGTGTGCTAAGCTTAAGTGCATGCCTTTGGGCAGTTCATGTTTGTGTTGTGGCTAGCCTGAACAAAATATTCACTTTAGTCTTTGCAGTAATTCTTCACACTCAGTCACAGCTTTCATCTCTTCCAAGGTTTTCTTTCTGACAGGGACGTATTGAACGACCTGGGTGTTCTTAAATTTTTTTCATTACTTTCGTTGGGAATGAAATCCCTAGATATAATGTCAGCCAACACTAATTCCTTTCCTGGTCTGTTTTCTTTGCAAGGTTGTGTCTTTGCATCTGAAGGATCGTGCATTGCAGTCATCTTCGAACTTGATCCAATCGTTCCTTCAGGATTGCTTGCTTCAGTGATTTACGATTGCTCAACATATTTGTTTCTTTTCCGAATGTATACTGATAAAACTTTTTAAGGCAAAAACAATTGCCAGAATATCTTTTTCTCTTTGTGTATAACAAACTTCAATTGTTTTCAGTGCTCTGCTGACGGGACTTGCTGTCCATTTTAAAGAAGAGCTGCTCCAAGTCCAAAATTGCTCACATCACAGTGGATTTCTAGCTGCTTTCATTATTCAAACAAAGGCTAAAAATGTAGCTCTTCTCACGAACTCATGCTTTTTCAAATGCTTCCTCCCGCTGCTTCGCCGTCTGCTATGGTGCATTTCTGACAGCGAGTTTCCTCAAAAGCCCCAATATGCATAAAAATTCAACTAGAAATCCAGAGAGGTAGTTCATTTTACTTCAGAAGCACTGCACTCCTTGTAATCCATTGTCTTTGGCTGATCCATTGTCTTTGGCATCTGCTGAATTGCCTTGACTTTATTTCGATCAAATTTTTCAGAGTAAGGAAGGTGGTCAGCAAGCGTGGTTCGTCATCGATTACTCCCTCTTGAAAATTCAGTTTTAAAAAAACTTTGGCTTTAGCAGAATCCAGTACAACATCAACAACAGTGGAAAATGCGTGACATGCTCTCTGTAAAGCTTGGAGCACTTTTGGATCGATGGATACTCACATTGGTCTTTTTTTATACGTGACCTTAGCGAAATTCGGCGACTTTGAGCGTATCTATCTATGTCAAGAACGTCATGATTTACGTTTTATGATCGTGCTGCTCTTGTGGTGCTTTTGGCCACATGCGATGTTGCAAAACTGGTATGGTGGGACGGGACTACATGATGAACACAAGTGACACGTCCAAACATGATAATAATGACATGCGTGTCATGTAACAACGTGACTACATGCCACACTCATGATGCGCTCATGGCCGTTTTGCTAGCTTCAGATATATCAAATTTGGTATTACGTAGCGTGAATGGAGGAAGAAGGTAAATACACCTCCAAACACAATAATGGCATGCGTGCCATGTAAAATATGGCTACATGCTACGCTAATAGCGTGCTCACGGTCATTTCGCTAGTTCCACGTATACCAAATTAGGTATCACGTGACATGAATAAACGGCGAAGGTAAATGACATGCCCAAACACAAAAATGATGATATGGAAGTCATGTACGAAAAAATTCACGTCCTCCCCGTAACGTCTTGCTGTTTTAAAATGGACATATCAGTTTTCCTCATTTGTGCTTCGCATATTATCGATTTCCACAGTACGTAGGATCCGCCAATTTTTTCGGTTGTGACAACAATTCACTTAACCCATTGTGTTGGCTTTTGATAATAACACAATGGCTTAGGTGAAATATGCTTTTGATGACGCTTCTTTTGTTTAGGTTCACCGGAATTTGTTCAAGATGCAGTTTAATGTTGTGACTTGCACTAAGTAACTTATTATTGCATTTGGGAGCAGATCAGGCTTACTTTCCAAATGAACAGTTCCCGGGAATGCTCCTGAAGTGTCTCCAGGGGCGGCAGGGTATTTTTCTACTATATAACGCATTAACTGCTCGTCGGGAACTTAGTGTATTTAAATCACAAGGTCATGGGTGGGGCCATTGGAGTTTCTTATTGGGAGGGTGGGGGGCAGAGACAACAAGCGAGTTTTGTCAGGGGGCACAGAGGCGGGGAAGTTATGCGTTGTGTTTGGGATAGGTTTTCTTTTAGGGGGGGGGGCTACAGTGCAAACATCCCACCCTCCCCCCGCGCACCTTTTGCACAAGTTTAAAGTCTACAGTTGTGAGGCCCATTTTATTAGCTCTTGTTCTTGCAATCAGAAAAGAGAGGTCTTCTCTAAAGACCATAATCTCACTGTTAGTTTGCTGTGGTGACGTCTAGTTCAGTTTTGCCCCAGTATTGCACTTCACTTCTGTTCGAAGTTCATAGTGTCATTGCATATGGTTATAGTTGCGGTGCGTTGACGTGTCTAGCTGAAATGACGTCAACAGTTTCTGTGCTGTGCACTTCAAGTTTTACCAGCTTCCCGTTCACTGTAAGGAACGTGTGTTTTGAGCTTGGTTGGCTGCTTCCAACTGCCAAGATGGTTTTGTCTCCACTATCTGCGGCCAGGACTATCTATTTAGCCACTTTTACAAACTGCCGTGAAGCACTTTTGTTCGTTTTACTTGCTGCATACCCTCTTTAAATGCTTCCATTTAAACTGCAGTGACTCTATGGGCTCAACACGCCTTTTGAGCCTTCTCCGGTGTCGAACTTTCTATCTTTAGAATGTCTTCATGAGCATTTTTTTGTACATGCTATAGACGGTATGGTTGCGACCTTTTTCTTGTTCGTTTCCCGAAAGCACAATCATGCACCTAGAACTTCAAATCAGCTATGATGTCAAACTGCTCTTCAGCTAATTGTATGAGAGTTCTGAATAAGTATTGAGAGTGTGGTTCATTTGGCTTTTGTAATAAATGCTTGTCAAAAAAGACGATGACATGAACACAGTGGAATTCTGGGTTGGGGTCAAGTCCAAAGTGTTGTATATATTAAAGGGTGAAGAGCCTCCAGCATGCAACCTCTTTCTCCAGGGGCATTCGAATTTACATACAAATGCATCGGCAGGGATACCCTAAGGGCACATATCATTCTTATTGTCTTACTGGTGAAAACATGCTGACGTCATTAGATTTTGCCTGTCTAAACAAATGCTCAGTTTAGACAGGCACATTCTAGAAATGAAAGTCAACCAAATTTTATTACAATTGTTTCAGGCATTCACTAAGTGAAATTCTTTGGGAGCAATGATTAGGAGTGCTAAAATATTGACCACAGAGTTTGATTGGAAAGCAATACCACAAAAAAGTCTATTTTCTGCTGGCAACAGCAGCGTACACCACATTTGACATGGCGGCAGCATTAAGTCAGTCATCGGCGGCTGCATTTCCGATGGAGGCGGAAATGTTGTAGGCCCGTGTGCTCAGATTTGGGTGCACGTTAAAGAACCCCAGGTGGCCTAAATTTTCGGAGCCTTCCACTACGGCGTCTCTCATAATCATATAGTGGTTTTGGGACGTTAAACCCCACATATCAATCAATCAATCATTAAGTCAGTCACACTGAAGTTAATAAAAAGAAAAAGAATACTACATCATCGATGCATGTGCTTGTACAAAATAAAGTTCACACTCAATTTGTTTCAAACAACTGGACGCATCCATGATGCACTGTTCCTTGAGTGAACACTGAGTTGAAGATATCCTGCAAGAATATTTTACAAGCTGAGTTCCATGTGGCAACGTCTTTCTTACATAATCCTGAGGTATATGCAAAAAGAATGAGCAAGGTCGGCACTAGCAAACAAGGGCTGGCAAACATAAAAATTACAAACAAAACAAAATGACAATTACTGGCATATCTTGTGATATTTAATTCGCATAGCATGGTGGTTTTTTTCTTCCAGTGAAAATGAAGCCAACATACTGCGGTACCAAAGCATACGTAGGCAACACCACAGTTTTTTGAAGGAATCATTATGAATTACAGTAACCACATGGGCCATAACACTAGAATTTGAGAACTACAGTGACTTCAGCAGATATTATGACTAGCATGCGAGTACCCATAAGAAAGTAAATAGTTTTGTCTTTATAAAGAAATGCAGTGTAAGATTTCACTTTGCGTAGGATGTTGGTCCAGATTACTGGTGTTGGTTGCGCACAAAAGCAAACCGTTTTGCATGAATGTACATCTTTTTTTTGCTCCTCAGGAAGCATGAAACACGCTTCTATTCCTTTCATCCTAATAATATCCACACGGGAAGCATGCACAAGAAATTTTTTATTTTGGACCAATGAATACTCGCACTTGAATAAGTCCCGTGTGTTGCCAGAAATTACTTAGATTGAAAAACTTCGATTTTGTCACCTTTACTGAAAAACATGAAAGAAAAGCAGCATGCATCATTCGAAACACATGGGCTTTTTGGGGGGTACATCATAATGCATAATTCTGAAGGAACACAAGCTTGTTAATGTTTGTGAAATAATTAATTGCTTTGTGTAACATGAGACAACATAGTAATGCAAATAAGTTCTGTGGAAACCTGCAAGGGGGCAGAAGGGTTCAGAAAGGAAAACTGGACAACCACCCGTTTGTATCACGAGGCCACAAGGAAATATTTACGGATTTCTCACAAAGAAAAGCTTCTTAATTGCCGGAAAATTTATCTTGGTCCGGGGATAGAACCAGAAACCAACGCCTTTCTGGGGGGGGGGGGAGGTCGCTCTACCAATGCGACAACAATTGACAGGTAGCAGAAAACAGAGGCATACAGGGGTGGCGCAAGGATTTCTTTACTATGGGGGGTCACCCATGATACGTGAGTTCCTTCAGGGGGCAGGTACGCTGAGAACTTCTGTGCTGCGTTTCACTATGTTTGCTTGTGTGGTGGCAGGTGGGGAGAACAGGTGGAAATTTTCAGAGGGCTCCAGCCCTCCACAACCTCTCCCTTCAATGCTGGCACTACCCCTAGAGTAGTAATTACTGAATAGCAGGCAACTGTTTGCCACTAGTAATTCCCTCTGTAATTTTCTGGAAGCCAGTTTTCCATGCAAAAACGTCACTGCACGAGAATTGTTAAAGTTGAGCTCACCATGTAAGTGGCAACATATGCTGTTTACACTCGTAATGAACCACTTTAATTGTTTCAAACCAAGAACTGGTATAGTAATTGGCAATGTGGTTGCATACGCACTTCCAAAAACAATTTCAGTTATGTGTTCAGTTGTGGTACTGCTGGCTCGGTGTGATGTCCTACATTTGAACATTTTGCTCTGAAGTGGCAACATATATTTTTGGCTTGGGTTCAGGTGGGTTTCGAGAAAACTAATTTGGATTGATTCTTACTAAAAATACTCTTTGGGTACAGTTTGTTTATTAGGGTTTGATGCGACACCATGGTGTTACTACAAATAATGAATAGGCAAATATGTTGCGAAGAAGGCGTCTTACAATATGCATGCCGACTAGTATAAGCATGACGTTCACAGTGCCATCCTCAATGACCCACTTAAGGTTGCTTTCAGTGCAAATAGTTACAATTCCCATGATTTGTCAGGCCCAGTGCTTAAAAGATCGTGTTTGGACATAGCTGAGATTTTATTTTGAGGAAGTTAGGAGTGGGGGGGGGGGAGGGTTGGGCAACGTAATCATTATGTACATACAAATGTGAGTGTATATGATCTCGCACATTCAAACTGAATAATTTCTTAGGTGTTTCGAACATACCCTTTAGCTTCTTTGTGGTCTGTAGCACAGGCAATATGGGAAAGATTGAAGCATTACCTGTGATGTGTGGATTTGCATTGAGTATGTGAACGCACGATCAATTGACCTTCAGCACAATGGCTTGGCTGATGTGGCTTTATAACAACACAGTCTTAAATTGATTTTAGAGTGCTGATAGGGCTGTTTCCAGTATACTGGTTTATATGAATAGTTTACTGTTCAACATGTTCACAGTATCACATTTGCATGCAACGTATTCTGCACTGTTTTAAAGGAGTTCCCAAGATCTGCGTGTCTGTACTACAACCCAAGAACAACGAAACATGTTTTCTTGCGTACCTTATACTATATCCTGTGTAAGTTGCTAATAAACTCCCTTGTGTGATGCAACCGTTATCGTCTTTCATTAAAGGATGCAAAAGTCGTACAGACAAAAATAATGAATTGATTGCGCATAACTTGCAGCAGCTTACAATTAGTGCGATAGAACATGTGGCTCAATGTTCTATCCTATGTCATTCGTTTCAAGCTTTCATCTCAATGTCCACTTAAGCAGTTTGCTAGAAGGAATGCACGTGTGCTAGAATGTAAACCTTTTTTTCATGACACCACTGAACCCATTTTAAATTTTAATCAGTGTAGTATCTTGGTTTAGCTTGGAGTAAAATACAGATACTGAACAGCTGTACATGTCATTTCATTTCATAGTTTTTTAGCAAGTGCTGACCTTTTGCCACTTTATCACTGTGCTAGACATTTTTAAATAAGTTGTAGTGGCAGATGGTCAGCCACCAGGACCTTGTTTTGTAGGTTTTGGTGCCCCCTCTACACTTGTAAAGCTTTATACTCAATAAATGCATGAATGTAATTTGGCACTGTGCATCACCACTGCGAGAAAAAGAAAAACCACAGGTGGATTTTTGTCTTCTGTTATTTGTTCTCACAGTGGTGACATTAAAAAGCAATAATTAAAATTAATATTGAATTCGTATAAGGATGCTGTGATAATCTGGTTGAAGACAAGGGAAGACAATTAGCAAGTTATATATTTAGACAAATAAAATCAGACTTTTTTCAATAACGTGGTTTTTGTGAAGCAAAATTTTCTAGTGAAACAACACCTACAGATAGAGTATTTCACATACTACAAAAGTAATAACACTGCAAATAATCATCGTCTTGGGGTGTTCATGAGTACTTTGAGCCTTCCTGTTCTGCTCTATGGCAACAGACTGTCACAGACAGATAAAATGTCTCATCAGACTGACTCAAGAAGGGCTTGCAATTTGCTGATGATGCTTCAGTATTAGAGGAGCAATATGAAAGACCCTCACTACATGTTATCAGCAGAAAACAATTAGTGATCTACCCACTACAATTTACATTACTACCACAGATGACAGAAACAAACGGTTCGATGGGCTAGTACAGCATGACTGGTATTTCATGTTGGGATGATACAACAAAAACAATAGCATGCCAATGCCCCATCTCAAGTCCACATGTCACATCACGTTCACCCTGTAGTAAGTGGAAAGAGAGTACGCATACACATTTTATGCTTAGTAGGGCAAGGCATACAGTGTTGATGCAGCCCAGTGGCAAAGCCACGGGTTGACAAACCGGGCTCACACCCTCCTCCCTTTTTCGAATATTTTCCGTCGTAGTACACAGAGTAAAAAATGACGCTCGATCACATACACGGACCGGGCCCCGCCTAAGATCCTAGTGGTGCTCTCCTCCGATTCCCCGCGCACAAAAAAAAAGAAATTGCCTACGCCCCTGTGGCAGTCCACACACAATCTGGTGCTCACTTCAGTGTTGTAAATCGGTGTTATAAAAATGCGTTTGCATAATATGAAGGCACATATTACATGCACCTTTAGAATAAAAGGACATGCGTACAAAAAAAATAAAATGTTGAAGTTCAAGCACTTTCACAGCATTCAGAATTCAGAATAATATGGCAGATTTCGCAAAATAGTCTATACTTGTTAGCTTGGCAGCCAAAAAAAGAGGACATCTCAAATTGTATCACAAGTTGTCCCGAGGACAGCTACCTAAAGCCAAGGCCATGCCTAGTGCCAATAGAATGGTCTTGCAAAGCGTATTACACTACGTTGTGGCTGTTCTTGTTTATATAGCCAGAGTTATGCGAACAGAAGTGTTCCCTCTGTCCACTGAGGAGTGAACGAATTTTGTATCTTCTGCAGCCTTACACATTTCAGCTCATTTACATTTCCACCATGGTTTCTTTGCAAGAACCAAAAATTCATAAATTGCAGAAGTGACAAATT
The DNA here is from genome assembly GCA_013436015.1 of Rhipicephalus annulatus. Taxonomy (NCBI): domain Eukaryota; kingdom Metazoa; phylum Arthropoda; class Arachnida; order Ixodida; family Ixodidae; genus Rhipicephalus; species Rhipicephalus annulatus. Next base: position 42,004 of record WOVY01000127.1, on the reverse strand, counting down.
ATTGGAATTTACTGATACAATTATGCCCCAAAATGACTGCTCGCTGCAAATGTGTCTCAGAAGGAGACGTTGTGCACAGCTCAACTGATCATAGAGGAAATGCCTTAAATGCTGTCCATGTTTTACTGCATTTGGCACTCTGCGCCAGCTAGCAGTATATGAAATGGAGAATTCAGGCTCCCCAGAAAAGACTGAAATATTTAGTGATGAGAAAGAAGGTTTACTTCAGTGTAAGCACAGTGCCAGTGAACAAGATTCATGATTTCATTGACGTCCAAAAAGAAAAATGCATTTCATTCAAACGTGCCTTTTACTGGACCACTGTGAACATTGCCAAACAGAAGGTTTTCTGCTAACAATCACTCAAGCATGGAAAAAAGGAGCTGAAGCACCAAAAATTGGTCACACATCATCCACAGAACATTCAAGTGGGTGGAAAAATCAAATAGTCTGAAATGAAAACCTGGTTATGACATCAAGTTAGTCCATGTAGCATTGAGGCTGTGTCGGAGCATGTAATGAACCATATTGCCAATGGGAAAAGATGACGAGGTGAGAAACAGGATTGTAGAAGTGAATGGTCTGTAGCAAATAAATTGTGAAACCTTTAGATGAGTTAAAATAACAGCGATGTTTGTGGTCTCATTTTTTACGTGCACCACCAACAAATGTAGACATGTGTTTTCGACAGCAACAAGGTGCCTTGCACAAAATGTAAACACACATTACGCTTCATATTTGAATTCTTTTAAAAACAAGCTATAGCGCCTCTCATATGATGCATGACTACCTAATGATATGCACATACATTTATTTCCAGCCTTAATAAATATATCACACATGCTAAACATTTTCTTCTAGGCTGAAACTTCAATTACTTCAATACTTGTTCAGCTCATTGTGACAAGTTATAGAGCAAACGCAAACTTGTAGAGAGGAATATAAAGAGTGCGTCAGCAAGCCATGCACAACGATATACACCAGCGCTCAATCATAAACATTACTGACCAGTCGATTCCTTCGACTATTTGTAGATAGCATCGCGGTATCCCAGCGTGCAATGCCGCTGCCACTGTAGGCCTTTTCTTCGTTGTAATACAAAGTGTTTGTGCGTGTTGGAGTCCGCATTCCTGCTAGCTGTAAAACATCGCCATCGCGCCAAATGCAAATCGAGCGATACGACCTGTGCGTGGTAACGACGACGACAACAAAAAGGGAGCGCGTAATTAGCCTCGAATACAGATGACTACGACGATGCAACACTTCCGGCCGAAAAACACGTTGTGAAAATACAACAGCCTCTATTTCATGATAAACACGGCGGCTTGAACCAACGCATTCATCATTGGAACTTGTCAGCATCGTCTGCTGTTGGTGATGGTTGCTGACCTCGAAAACTGAAAATTCGCCAAATGGTTGCCAGCCTCAACAGTCGTCGCATCGTCCAGCCGGAGTGCGAATCAGAGCCGCTCATGCGGCTAGCGCTTGTGTTGAATTTTGGCGCCGGGCTGCCATTTCGCTCTCCGCTTGCGGGCGGCAGGGGCCCCGCCACGTGCGGAGCGGGTGTGCGGCTAGCGCATGTAATGGCCCGGACCGTGCTATCTGAGCGGCCGGGTACACCGTGCGAGAGCGCGCGTTGCACGTGCGTTGCATGCGCTTTAGATGCAATTCGGATGCACGTTCTTAAATTCAGTTGGTGATAGTGTAACTGTGGGGAATATCTGCTGCTGCGCACATAGTGCATGTCTCCGCCTCTCTTTGCCGCGTTTCTTTTCTGTGCGCGTTGTTCACGCTTGTGTCTCTTCACGAAACCGGGATGTCGTCGCAGGAAGGGAGGCGTAAGGAACGCGCCTGATTTCTTTTTTTCATATTGTGCGAGAGGATACTGCTCTAACAACGAGCGGATCTTATTATTCAGCGCCCCTGCAGACCCAGAACGCTGAGCCGAGTGGTAGAAAAAAAAAAGCGAAAGGATCGAAGACTAACTGCGGCGGTTTTCGTTATTTCGTTAGTGAGAAACAGTTTCATTAATGCTACACTTAGCATTCCTTGCGTTTGTTGAAAATTACAGCCGATGGTGTCATTAGTGGAATGCACCATGAAAAAGTCAAACCAAAAATTTTTATCTTCAGTTTTATTTGCAACTTTTTCAATTTCTTCTCACGGCCAAGATAATTTTTTGTTTAAAAAGGCGTCGCCGACACCAGTGAATCTACGAAATCAGCTCTTTAATGCTGTTGAATTAATATTCATTTTTTTGTTGCATCAGTCGACAAGGTCCGCACTGTACCGGGTGTTTCAATCAATGTGTTCAAAATTCAGAAAATGAAGAAAGTTAGATATGTGTTGTAGCACTCGGCGTATTTTAGTAATGAAACTAAACTATTTACGTTTAATGAGTTCAGATAGCGTCAACGTCAGCGGATAATTGAATTTCATGCGAAGAGCTCATCCTACCTTTGAGCAATAGAACAATTGGCCTATAGTAAATGTTGTGGCATAATCAAATCCACCAAATGCCGCGAATTTCACTGTTAAATTTTATTGAACTTCATTAGAATTTTCCTTTTTCGTCAGAAATGACGAGTATTCATTTTTTATTGGGAATTGTTTTATCTAACACTCGATATCGTGTACCTGATTAATGGTAATGGGGCGTACGTACGTTTGTAAGTGCAACGAAAAAAATGTTGCTTTGATTAAGCATCACCTCCCAACCGGTGTTCAACAGTTCTAAATGGGCTGGGAGCCCATCGGACCTGTTGCACGCGCGCGTTGGCTGGAGTGTTGGTAGAGACACGGCCGCGGTAGAGACGCCACCGACACCACTCCGCTCGGGCTCCGGCTCAGGCCGCTCGTTCATTGGCTCGGCATATCACGGTCCCTGCAGCTATCATCGTCTGGTGATCGCCGGTAGAAAGCATCATTCTCCGTGCCACTGTGAAGGCCACTGTCGGCACACTAGTAAGTACTTTTTAGGCACTATAGTAGTCGGGCTAGTGACTAGAGTAGTGACTGCCGATGGATGAGAGACGATGGCGGTGCGGCGGCCATGGTCGAATGGTTCCTCTTTCCGCGATGCCCGCGTAAACCGCCGTACGGGATCAAATACATTTTCGCTAGAATAAAAGCGGTGCAGAACGCATCGCGGCGATGGATGCAATAATGGTATGCGACGGCCATATTAGTACAAATTTCCGGAAGTCATCCTTATTGCAAATGATTACTTTCGCCTAATTTTTGTTGGCGGAGGAAACACTTGTTTTTTGCACTATTCAGTGTAACATTAGTGGTAAACGTGTGCTGTACCAATAATATTCCCGAAGTGGTGAAGTCTGATCCTTAAACGTGTGCTGTGTCCTTGATGTTGGCGAAGGGGTGGAGTGTGTTTATTTCCTGGACACTATGTCCGCTTTTCGGTCCGTAAATACGCGCAACTTTTTGCAGTGCACCTACCAGTCCCAAGTAGCCGAAAGTACTGAGTATTGCAAGTACACTCATGCTTTACCGCAGCGATGGCGTAGTGTGACTCGCGGTGACATCGGGTGGTCGCTTGGCTGCGAGTGGCGTTGGTCAAGCCTCTAAGGAATACAAAAAAAACAAGTGTGAAAGATTTAACTCAGTCGCTGCAGTGCGGCACATGTTCTCCGAAGGCTGCAGGTTGAGCCCTTGCCAGCAGCAAGTATATTTACCGTCCGTCCATCCATCCATCCATCCATCCATCCATCCATCCATCCATCCATCCATCCATCCATCCATCCATCCATCCATCCATCCATCCATCCATCCATCCATCCATCCATCCATCTGTCTGTCTGTCCGTATCGACCTGTCTGTGCATATCCCTCTACCTGTCCGTATATTGATCTGCCTGCATGACCGTTTTAATCTATCTATCCATATCCATCTGTCTGTCCATATCCATCTGCCTGTCCACTCATCTGTCTCTCCGTCTGTCCAGGCGCCTGCATCACGGCGCTCTCATGGTCGTCTCCTGAATTTGGTGTATACCGAAAAATTGTGACAGGATTTCAGTGTAAGAGGAAAACAATTCGCAGTCAATGTTCGCAAATCTTAACGCTGCACGGCGAAGTACCACGTGTCTCAAACAATGCTGTACCGGTGTCAGCGGCGTTGTCGATTCTTGAAATATCCCAATGGAGGGAAAGAACAAAATGACGGCTCGAGCTGTAATAGAGCCCAGGCATTCTGCCGACATTTTAGTATTCTATCAGAGAGCCCCACGAGTGCTCTAGACTGCTTTGAAAAAAGATCCCATCCTGCCGGGACAACACTAATTGCTGCAGTGTCGGCTATCTTCCTTTATATCAACGCAACAAACATTGCGCACGGCTCGGCAAGCTACAGTTAAAAGTTGAACGAACATGTCAACCACTACTTATGATATGCACAAGATTGCATTTTAGCGTGCGCAAAAGACTTAAATTCACTGTACTACCCTGTACACTTACGGCCTTAGCATTTGGCTGCTCCGCGGCTGGCGCTTGGTGACTCCGACGATTACTGGTTTCACCTCCGCCTCAAGATTCCTGAAACAGATGTACCTCGTCAAACTCTTTAATACAAACAAAATTAGGCAAGTAATATCACTCTCCTAAATATTCAATAGATTACAACACGCTCAATGTTTTGCATTTTCGGTCGTAATGCAAGTACGCTACTGTTTTTAGACAAAGTTTCGATTTCACTCTGTCACAGATGCAGCAGTTGACCTGCGTGGTAATTAAATTACGACAAAAAAGAATAGTGTGGCACATGCTCGCCGATAATAACGAGCAAAATATTGTTTATTGAAATGTATACAGTGTCGTGATTCTGAAAAGCCAAGTACAATAAATCAATCAATTAATTTATTTTCTTTTGATATGAGGTGTACAAGATTTGAAGCTTGAGTGCTTGACGAGGTCCCGACGCCCTTTACAAGTTAGCAAAGCATCAGGATGACAAAAATTATGCATAAACTGTGCATCTCTCTGTTGCAGCCTCATTAAGACTGCACGTCGAACTGCACACAAATTATTTTATTCAAAATTTCTTCGCACTAGCTCTATTTTACGCAACAGGAGCCCAGCTACATTTATCACTGTGCTGAACAAAGAAACTTAGCAACGTTGCTCGTTGGGCGAGTTGCAACAAGTCATTCATGGTGTAGTGCAGCGCAAAAAAAAAACAGACGCGAAACGAGTGAGAGAGCGAGGACACAGCACATTCTTCCAACTAAAATTTATTAAATTGGGACGCACGTATGTTTGCACAGACAAAGCAAAAAAGGTAAAGACCAGGAAGAAAAAAAATTGAGAAGTGAGAACTAAAGAAGGGCCGATGAGTCGCATAAGAGCACCAACACCGCCCACATTTCCTTGTTTCGCCAAAAACAAAAGCTCTATACTGGAAAGGTGCAAAAAAGGCTTGCTTACGCATGCATCCGCAGAGCATTTGATTTCTTCAGCCTCAATTATTTCCCTCACTTTTTGGTTCCGATTGCGTGCAAGGACCACGGTTTATTCAAGAATAGGGCTACACTTGCAGTCCCGCACATGGATGGCAAGGTGTCCCGATACAGTGGTGTACACGCTATAAAAGTGGTCACGAAGCCTGTCATACAGACAGGGTCCCGTCTGGCCTACATACTTTCTGCCACACGTCCGACGAATGACGTACACGACGCTCAGAATGCATGAAACAAGCTTTCGCTCATTGTCTGTGCTACAGCCTCTTTTTTCTGTCATCCGAGAGGTTCAGCTTTAAAGCTGGAAAATGAAAACAATGTTGATTTTGCATGGTAGTTCAATAATTCCGGCATTAAAGGAACAATTAGGGTAATATTATGTATCATAATTTGCGCAGTTGTCGTTCCTGATATCTCTCATCTCTAACTTTCAACCATGGTCCTTTTTTTGTCATACGGTGCAGGCACTGATGAAATGCTTAAATTGCACGTCCATAGTGTAAAACTCAATGAATGTGCTGGCCACTGGCGATATTGTCACCTGATTAGCAGGCGACAGAGATAAATATACTTTAAATATTCTTATTTCACGAACGTACGTACTTCGCCCATAGCAAGATGTCTTTAGCAATAGTCAACCACAAGATGAACAAGTGGAGGAAAGAGAGAGCCCACCAAGCCATTGCATTGCACGCACTTGGCACATCTTATTCTCTGCTCACGCAAAACGGTGGGACGAAAAACTTAAAGGGACCCACAACCGGTATTCATGGTGCCTGTTTTCTTGAGTGCAACGGAAAGCTCACCGGTCAGACCTTTTAATCACGGAATGGTAACGCGAAAAACACCGTAGAACATTTATCAGCACAATTTTTTTACTTGCGGCGATTATGAAGTCTTATGGAGACATGCTGCAAACAGTGGATTTGGTCGTGATAGCGATTATATGCTAATGTAACGCCAGCAGTGATGAAAACTGAAGACCTTAGTAGAAAACCTTAATGTTGTGTTGTCAAGTCTGCAGTCTCGCCATCACTGCTTTTTGTGTGCTAAATTATTTTACAAGAGCTACAGCATTTTCCAGGGGTTTCTTATGCAAGTAATTTTGGTTGTTCACAGGTCATTCTTTCGACTTTAGCCCAGTCGAGCTAAGCCAAGTCTTCGAAAACAAAACGCAAGCCTTTACAAGTGATCGACAATGAATGCACAGTATTTCCCGTGCGGCCGTAGTTGGACAGCTTCGAAATATCATCGCTGAACAATTTGAGCGTTTTAGAGGAAGGAATTTTGGCTCGCATGCGAGCGCAAAATTTAGGCCCCTATCAAGTCACGCTCAAACGACATGTTTCGATAGACGACAGGGGTAGCGACAAATCTGACAGACCCACAGAACACCTACCACTTTGACGGAACGCCACTATCGCCATCACCAGCAACGCGCATGAAGCAATTCTCCACAGAGCAGCAGGCCGACGGCATTACTCGCGCCGCAGCGATCGCATTCAAAAGCTCGCGTGCTGCCTCGCCGCTGTGGTCTAGTGGCTAAGGTACTCGGCTGCTGACCCGCAGGACAAGGAATCGAATCCCGGCTGCGGCGGCTGCATTTCTGATGAAGGCGGAAATGTTGTAGGCCTGTGTGCTCAGATATGGGTGCACGTTAAAGAACCCCAGGTGGTCTAAATTTACGGAGCCCTTCACCACGACGTCTCTCATAATCATATGGTGGTGTTGGCACGTTAACCTCACACATGAATCAAAAGCTTGCGTGCTTCTTGAACGTGCCCGACGCGACGAGAATCGAGTGACTGTGAAAGCGCCGCATGGCCGCGCACATGCACAATTGCACCCGTTTCCCTGCAGAGGCCACGAAAGCAGCGCCACTTTTCATGGGCAATTCTTTCATCTTTTAAGCCATATAGAAACAATCGAAAATGAACAATAACATAGATATTCAAAATTTAAGTTATCATTGTGGTGCATTTTAAATAATCACAGCAAAGTTAGTAGGCCTTCATAATTTTGTTTCATGGCTCTGGCGCTAGGGACGTGACATGCCGGCTCTGTTTACTTTTAAACGCGATTTGAAAATGTAAATCCTACTCAGATCTCGAAACGTATGGTGTCACCAGTCGCCATAATTTATGCTCTTTTATTTTTCACCGGAATTTATTCAGCCGTTCAGGCCAGTTGGGGTCCCTTTAAACAGGTCTGCCGTTAAAAATACATTAAGGAAGTCATAGGGAGATCCTACTCGAGTGCTCCAATGCAGTCCAAACGTCCTCATTGGAGGCAGACATCAGTGACACTACATGATAAGGAATTTTTGTATCTTAAATTACTTGAGGTAGGTCTTGCGTAAACGTGCCTCGCTGCCCGAGGCCTTCTGCGCTGACCGGTGGAGCTGCAGTTAGATTTGTAGATAGATTCGTGGGGTTTAACGTCCCAAAACTACCATATGATTATGAGAGAAGCCGTAATGGAGGGCTCCGGAAATTTCGAGCTCCTGGTGTTCTTTAACGTGCACCCAAATCTGAGTAGATGGGCCTCCAACATTTCCACCTCCTACGGAAATGCAGCCGCCACAGCCGGGATTTCATCCCGCGACCTGCGCGTTAGCAGCTGAGTACCTTAGCCACTAGACCAGCGTGGCAGGGCGGTGCAGCTGCAGTTGATTAGTACTATAGTGCCTCGATGCTCACTCCTCCGCTCAAAGTGATGACATCTGAATCGTCTGCTACGGCGGCCGCCATTATCGCTTCCGCTGTATACCGGTTTCACTCTGGCGGGAAGTGGCTTACTCCGACGATTTTTTGACCATGTTAGGATAATGGTGCTTTTATGTTCCGGAGACACTGTTGTCACGCGACCTATAGCTGAAACGCTCAACAAGTTCGAAAATATTTTTTAATTACCAAAAAAAACCACAATACCAAAACCAAAACTCAACTGATGGCGCTTCTACGCGTGAGGTAAAGATTTGCCTGACGGTGCCAGAACCTACGTGGTAGCACATAATGCCCGCCTTATGGCACTACCTGCCTACAGCGTCCGCGGCAATCGGCTAAAACGCTTACGCTGTTACGGTGAATAGGGAGCTTTAAAATAGCGCACCGCGAGCCCTTTCGGTGTGGTCGCTGCCCCTGCGCATGCGTCGTAACACGAGTCGGCGTTCGCGTTCGTGGACCGCATGCGAAAAATCCGAAATTTCGTGTGGTGATGGTGGCCCGGTTGTGGCCTGCAAGCGCTGGTTTCAAGGATACGGCGTCGCTGCGATCGTGCGTTGCGGTTCGCAGCAGGGCAAACGCTATCCTAAAACTCATATGGCGCCGCTACGCCCGCAATGCCCGCAGCGCTTGCAAACGGTATTCTAAAACTCCCTAATATATGGTGAATTGTGTGTGGCTCTAAATGCAACACTACTTTGCACCTATCGCATGCCCACCAACGCGGAAAAGAAAATCGCACGCTCAACCAAAGAAGAGCCGGCCAAACCCACATGATTCAGAACAGACAAGCAGACGCTGCAGTGGCACATCAGTTTGTCACTTCCGCCACACAAAACTCAATGTTACACACACAATGTCACACACACACACACACACACACACACACACACACACACACACACACACACACACACACACACACACACACACTCACACACACACACACAATAATGTTGCCATTATTTCTGGCAAGCGAGGCGAGCGTTTCGAGGCAAGGTATGCAAATAATTTGAAAATAATCATCAAAACTCTGAAGCCTGCAATTTTGCGTGAATGGCGGAAACGTGCAGATTAATATACCCAGTGAATTTCATTGAGATCAACTGACCTCAAAAGTAGCCGGAGTTGGCCTTTAACGTGAAAGGTTGTTGCACATAGGAGCGCGACATTAAGGCGTACCTGGCCAAAAAAAGTGGCACGTGAGTCCTACAGCTAGGCGAAGACGCTGTAGGCACTACAATGGTGGAGAAAACAGTACGAAAGGTGGCAGCACCCTGAGCGGGAACATGAGAATCTAGGCAGCCTAGATTAGTACTGAAAGCGCAGTGGACCGCGAGTAGCAACTGCTATTCGATATATATATATATATATATATATATATATATATATATATATATATATATATATATATATATATATATATATATTTCTTGAAAGTCTTCCTGGATTCGGGTCCAGTTATAAGTCACCAGAAGAAGCGAACGAGCAAACGAAAATCGATGCTTTATTGCCAACGCTACACGCCAACACGCACTTCTTAAGGACGCCTTAAGAAGTGCGTCTTAGTGTAATATGCACGTATGCCCTGACGAAGGCCGGTCTCCGGCCGTAACGTTGGCAATAAAGCATCGTTTTTTGTTTGCTCGTTCGCTTCTTCTGGTGACTTATAAATATATATATATATATATATATATATATATATATATATATATATATATATATATATATATATAGCATTCGTGTTTAGCGCATGCTGTCATAACCCTCAAAGGATTACACGCCAAAATACTGCATTCAGCTCTATCGAAGCCCTTGTGAGATATAGAAATTATTCACTTTATTGTGGTTAAACCGTTCAAATTGATACTATAGGTATGGAAAATGTGACCAGTACCTCATCGGCACGGTGACGATTTTTAGTCTCGACAATATTACATAGGTCTTTATTATTACACAGCGGAATGTGCTTCAGCGTGTTTTTAACTGTGAACATCGCCAGAAGCGCATAGTCTAAAACAGCAGGTAATGCGTTAATAGAGAAAACTTCGCTTCTAAGATTTTAATAATGATAACTATTGGGAGTTTAGCATAACTAAGTCATACAAATGCTGTCACTTATGCGTAAACATTTTTATGGCTGCTTCTTGATAAATACTTTTCAAAAATGCTGCAAATTAGTTCTTCCAGCCGCAAGCTACAACTGCAAGCTATGAAAAGTGTGAAAAATGAAAGTGGGCTGATTGCATTGTTCAAGATCCTCAGTATCGGTGTAATTAAGCAGAACTCGTCGCTGCGCAAGTTGGTACATTAGTTTAAGTTTAGAGGGCTCACCAGTGCGAGCGCCCCTAAAGAATACATGTGTACTTTTTGAAGTTCTAGCTCGTTCAAATTTCGTTAGAACTACACGGGATTGTCAGAACTGTACCCCATTTTAGTGTTTGAAGGAACTTTCGTGGACAGATATTCTATTCAAGCTTTTAGTTATTTTTTACAAACCAGAGGCAAATATGCAAAAAAATAATTTTGTAGTTTCGCTCTTTTTAGTCGTGTCCTAAAGACGATAACTCAATTATTGAGATTATTTCCACTAAATGTCCTTTTTTTTCTTTCCTATCTGTTATGGTATAATTTTTTACGCAGATCAGTCCAGTGGTTCGCATTTAACAGGCTCAAAAAAGTGTTGTGTGTAATTTCTGTGTGTATTTGAAAATCGCGCCATATTCAACAGGCGTGATGTGGCTCCATCTGATGCCACCTATGCTCCGCGATACTACATCCTACCACCAACCACTCATGTGGATATATTCGTGCGCCACAGAGAAAAGAAATGGACGCACTCACTGCGCTTGAAAGAATGCTTTTTTGTGGGACGGCAGAAACGGGAGTGGGTTGTAATGGTGTATTTCTTCTCGTTTTTGGCTTTGATGCTATCTGTTGAGCATGCGACACGCGACAATGAACAGAAATGCTGTGTGTGCGCCCCAAACACAAAACAGCGTTTGGATGAACATTTTTTGAAAGCAGGGTCACCCAGCAGGTTGTCCAGAAATTCCCAGTTTTCATAGATGATTGATATCAAAGTAGTCATTTCCTGAACATTCCTAATCGTCGTATTCAGCGGCGTAGGGGCTCGCTGTGGTGCAAAAATAACAGCCGTGGCTTCTGCAGCAGAGAGACTTCTCCGCGTCTGCTTCCTTACGGGTGATCGGGATGACGCAGATTATATGGCAAGCGGGACATTATTACTGCTTAGAAAGTTCATAAGGAAAGCCAAATTAGATGTTCAGATGTATTAGCGCAGTAAATATATATATATATCTGACCAATCTCTCTCTCTCTGTCTCTCTCTCTCTCTCTCTCTCTATATATATATATAGATATATATATACGCGGGAAAACGAGCCTTTAGGTATACACTTCTTTCCCTTTTATATATATATATACATATATATATATATATATATATATGAACAGAAATTTCATTGAACGAGGGTCTCGTACTGGCAGACTTGGTGTGTTTAGGTTGTATAAGAGGGACATTTATTCAGCTGCCCGCTCATAATAAGTTCACGTTCTACGTGACGCCAAACATGGGCATAAGAGTGTTATCACACTCGTCGTTTGGCTTATAGATGGCGCTGACTGTCGCTCCTACTTCTAAATTCACAGATAAACCCAAAAAAGTGGATGGAGGGAGGGCCGCTGTGATAGCTCAGTGGTTAGAGCATCGAACGCGTAATTCGAAGGTCGTAGGTTCGATTCCTGCTCACAGTTGGTAATTTTTTCATCCACTTTTCTTTCTTCTTATTTACATTCCATTGGTTTTAATAACTTCCCCTGTACATTCCTTGGCATTACTGTCTGTTATACCTCATTAATATTGTGTTAAAAAACACGGAAAAACGAGCCCTTAGGTATACACTTCTTTCCCTTATTTCATTGAACGAGGGTCTCGTACTGGCAGACTTGGTGTGTTTAGGTTGTATAAGAGGGACATTTATTCAGCTGCCCGCTCATAATAAGTTCACGTTCTACGTGACGCCAAACATGGGCATAAGAGTGTTATCACACTCGTCGTTTGGCTTATAGATGGCGCTGACTGTCGCTCCTACTTCTAAATTCACAGATAAACCCAAAAAAGTGGATGGAGGGAGGGCCGCTGTGATAGCTCAGTGGTTAGAGCATCGAACGCGTAATTCGAAGGTCGTAGGTTCGATTCCTGCTCACAGTTGGTAATTTTTTCATCCACTTTTCTTTCTTCTTATTTACATTCCATTGGTTTTAATAACTTCCCCTGTACATTCCTTGGCATTACTGTCTGTTATACCTCATTAATATTGTGTTAAAAAACACGGAAAAACGAGCCCTTAGGTATACACTTCTTTCCCTTATTTCATTGAACGAGGGTCTCGTACTGGCAGACTTGGTGTGTTTAGGTTGTATAAGAGGGACATTTATTCAGCTGCCCGCTCATAATAAGTTCACGTTCTACGTGACGCCAAACATGGGCATAAGAGTGTTATCACACTCGTCGTTTGGCTTATAGATGGCGCTGACTGTCGCTCCTACTTCTAAATTCACAGATAAACCCAAAAAAGTGGATGGAGGGAGGGCCGCTGTGATAGCTCAGTGGTTAGAGCATCGAACGCGTAATTCGAAGGTCGTAGGTTCGATTCCTGCTCACAGTTGGTAATTTTTTCATCCACTTTTCTTTCTTCTTATTTACATTCCATTGGTTTTAATAACTTCCCCTGTACATTCCTTGGCATTACTGTCTGTTATACCTCATTAATATTGTGTTAAAAAACACGGAAAAACGAGCCCTTAGGTATACACTTCTTTCCCTTATTTCATTGAACGAGGGTCTCGTACTGGCAGACTTGGTGTGTTTAGGTTGTATAAGAGGGACATTTATTCAGCTGCCCGCTCATAATAAGTTCACGTTCTACGTGACGCCAAACATGGGCATAAGAGTGTTATCACACTCGTCGTTTGGCTTATAGATGGCGCTGACTGTCGCTCCTACTTCTAAATTCACAGATAAACCCAAAAAAGTGGATGGAGGGAGGGCCGCTGTGATAGCTCAGTGGTTAGAGCATCGAACGCGTAATTCGAAGGTCGTAGGTTCGATTCCTGCTCACAGTTGGTAATTTTTTCATCCACTTTTCTTTCTTCTTATTTACATTCCATTGGTTTTAATAACTTCCCCTGTACATTCCTTGGCATTACTGTCTGTTATACCTCATTAATATTGTGTTAAAAAACACGGAAAAACGAGCCCTTAGGTATACACTTCTTTCCCTTATTTCATTGAACGAGGGTCTCGTACTGGCAGACTTGGTGTGTTTAGGTTGTATAAGAGGGACATTTATTCAGCTGCCCGCTCATAATAAGTTCACGTTCTACGTGACGCCAAACATGGGCATAAGAGTGTTATCACACTCGTCGTTTGGCTTATAGATGGCGCTGACTGTCGCTCCTACTTCTAAATTCACAGATAAACCCAAAAAAGTGGATGGAGGGAGGGCCGCTGTGATAGCTCAGTGGTTAGAGCATCGAACGCGTAATTCGAAGGTCGTAGGTTCGATTCCTGCTCACAGTTGGTAATTTTTTCATCCACTTTTCTTTCTTCTTATTTACATTCCATTGGTTTTAATAACTTCCCCTGTACATTCCTTGGCATTACTGTCTGTTATACCTCATTAATATTGTGTTAAAAACACGGAAAAACGAGCCCTTAGGTATACACTTCTTTCCCTTATATATATATATATATAATATATATATATATTTATATATATAATATATATGTATATAGTAAAGAAGTGTTTACTTAACAGCTCGTTTTTCAAGGTTTTGACACAATATTGATTAGTGCTAACTGACGATAATTCAAAGGAAAGTATATTGGAAGTTATTAGACCGAATTGTATTGTAAATGTGAATAAAGAAAAGTAGGTGAAAAGATAACTTGCCGTGGGCAGGAACCAAACTTGACACTCCCACGTTTAAATTCACATATATACCCGATAAAGGGGCGGGCAGGATAGCCATCACGGTAACTCGCTTGTCGGGCATCGAACGCGTTATTCGAAGGTCGCCGGTTTGGTTCCTGCTTACGGCAAGTTATCTTCTCATCCACTTTTCTTTGTTCACATTTACATTACAATTCGGTCTCACTTCTCCAATACCTTTCGGCATTATTATCTGTTAGATCTCATTAATATTGCGTCAAAACACGGAAACACGGGTCTTTAGGTATACATTTCCTTCCCTTATTGGTGACTTGGTGACTTAGGTTGTATACGAGGGACTATTGGTCAGCTGCCAGCTTGCAATAAGTTCACGTGCTATGTGACGCCACACATGCTCATAAAGGGTGCGCCACACAAGCCGCCATGGCTACTAATGGCGCTCACTGACACTCCCACGTTTAAATTCACATATATACCCAATAAAGTGGCTGGGAAGATAGCCGCCATGGTAGCTAAGGGGGAGAGCGTCGAACGCGTTATTAGGTTTGGATATATATATATATATATATATATATATATATATATATATATATATACATACATATATGAGGTAAAGATAGAAACATGCGGAAGCGCATTGGCACCGCCTGGCTTGCTCGGCTGTTCGCTGCCTGGCTACGCTTTTCCATGCTGTTGCTCCTACCCTCCCGGTCGTTGTGGACTTTATTAAACCCCCGTAACAAGTGGTGGAGGTGCTGGGTGGTGACAACATTTAACTTTGAAACTGAAACCTCAAGCCAGCCTCTGCAATGCTGGAAGAAGTAGTAACAGATGACCGCAGCAACAACTTGCTGTCATGGTGCCTACATTGGTCTGCCCTGACCCATCGCGTCAACACAACCCACCAATCTTCAGCGGTACAGAAGAGGAGGATGTTGAAGACTTACTCACCGAATACGAACTGGTAAGCATAATCTACCGCTGGTATCATGCTGCGAAGCTCAAATACGTGTCATTTTGTTTGAGCAGCATCACCAGCTTGTGGCATCAAAACCACCAACGTGACTACCATACATGCGCTTCTTTCAAAACGCACGTGACCGAAGTGTTCGGGCGCCCCGCTGTTCTGAAGCTTCCAGCCGAGCAACCATTGCGTGGCCATGCGCCGCAGAATGGTGAAACATTAGACAGTTATATTATACCGTTAGCGTGATAGCAGAAATTAAGAGAAACGGGTTACCGTGCAGCAAACGTTTGTTGCGGAAAGCGTATTAAGCGTTTACGTGGTTTACGTGCCCCAGCTTGGATGTTGGCGCCACCTATCGGAGGTTTGAGAAGTAAGCACAGCGAAAAAAAAAGAAAACGAGAACCGCGCGAAGTAGTGTTACAGGTTTATTTTAGTAATAATAAATGTAAATAAATATGAACCGCGCCTCAAAAGCGAAAAATTTTGACTTTGCAGATTTTTATACAGATCTTCCACTTAGGCCTAGACACATTCAAAATGGGAAGCTATCTCAAAAACGAGGCCAACTTATCCGTAATACTCGGTCGTCAAAGCTAGCTGACGGCATACGAAGTCACTTTTAGTAGTCGTTTGCTGTGAACAAGGTGGATCTTTTAACAGTGGGCACGGCGAAATCCGTGGAAACATGGCTAAACGTTTCCTCTGCCTTGTGCAGGGCTTGCTGCTCTGCGTCCCCAACGTATCTCCTGGATCTACAACGGCCACCACTGGGTACTCGCCGCATTCGCACCACTTTCCTTTCTGCAAGTCACAGCCGCCCCACGTGGAACCATGTGACGTCATCCCGAAGCTGCTGCCGCCTGGCAGTGCTTGGTCTGTGACGTCATCCGATCATCGACTACTTATAGACACCTGGAACCCCCCCTCCCTTAGTGGGCACAGCGAAATCCATTGAAACATGGCTAAACGTTTCCTCTGCCTTGTGCAGGGCTTGCTGCTCTGCGTCCCCAACGTATCTCCTGGATCTACAACGGCCACCACTGGGTACTCGCCGCATTCGCACCACTTTCCTTTCTGCAAGTCACAGCCGCCCCACGTGGAACCATGTGACGTCATTCCGAAGCTGCTGCCGCCTGGCAGTGCTTGCTCTGTGACGTCATCCGATCATCGACTACTTATAGACACTTGGAACCCCCTCCCTTAGTGGGCACGGCGAAATCCATGGAAACATGGCTAAAAGTTTCCTCTGCCTTGTGCAGGGCTTGCTGCTCTGCGTCCCCAACGTATCTCCTGGACCTACAACGGCCACCACTGGGTACTCGCCACATTCGCACCACTTTCCTTTCTGCAAGTCACAGCCGCCCCACCTGAAACCATGTGATGTCATCCTGAAGCTGCTGCCGCCTGGCAGTGCTTGGTCTGTGACGTCATCCGATCATCGACTACTTAAAGACACCTGGAACCCCCCCTCCCTTAGTGGGCACGGTGAAATCCGTGGAAACATGGCTAAACGTTTCCTCTGCCTTGTGCAGGTTAGTAGGGCGTACAGCTCATTTCGAAGCAATTGCCGCTGTTTGGTTGTTATGCCGTGCCCACGGCAGTGTCGTAAAATTGCATAGGATTGTTTTTGTGCACTTCGGTTACTACTTTGTGGTGATGTCGAACAAAACCCCGGACCTACCAACCAAGACATGCTGGCTAAACTTTTAGAGGGTCAAAAAGCTCTCCGTAGTGAAGTAGCAGACCTTACAACTAAAACGGAAAACATGTTAGCAGAGCTTACACGGCGTGTTTCAGAAATCGAGACCCATGTGGCTGAAATGAAAACTAAAAATTCAAAATTAGATGACCTGGACAACCTTCTTAAGGTCTACACAAACTCAATGAATTTCCAGGCCCGAGAGCTAACGGAACTTGAAGATCGAGGCAGACGTTCAAACTTGATTGTTTTTGGTATCCCAGAACAGCCGGAAGAAACTGAATCTGATCTTAAAAAGAAAGTCGTCTCTGAAACGTTTCACAGCAAGCTCGGCGTTAAATGCACTTCGGTTGCACGGATTCATAGGCTTGGAAGATCAGGCTCGAATAGGCCGATTATCTTGTATCTTCAAGACTTCACCGAAAAGCTAGCTGTGCTGAAAAAGGCGAGCAACCTAAAGGGAACTAACATCTTTGTTCACAACGACTACTCAAAGCAGACGTTAGCAAAACGTAAATTACTGTGGGAAAGTGCAAAAGCTGACAAAGAACATGAAAAGAAGGCATTTTTGGTGCATGATAAGTTGCGTGTAGGTGATGATCTGTTTATTTGGAATGACGTAACAAACAAACGTCAGTTAATTGGAAGCCGTCGGTGTGCCACGGCATCGCCTCAGTCTATCGGCAGTGCACCCGATAACGAAAGTACGGGTAGCAAGTGTTGACCAGCTGCGCAGAAGCAAGTTAGACTGATTAATATGAATGCTCGAAGCATCGGAAATAAAACCGAACAACTTGAGGCTATACTCTTAGCATGCAACCCTCATGTAGTTATAATAACGGAAACGTGGCTCCACAGCGAAATGTGTGACCAAGACTTAGTGCCTCCAGCTTATGAAATGTACCGCAGAGATAGGGCCTCAAGAGGTGGTGGAGTTGCAGTACTTGTTAAAACAGGAATTACTGTCATCCGTTTACCGGACGTTGAAAGTACAGAAAGCATATGCCTGAGGCTTTCACTCTTCAATAAGTCTTTTGTATTGTATGCAGTGTACAGGCCGCCGAATTCGTTGCCGGATTATTTGTTTAACTTGAAAACCCATATGGAAAATTACAGTAATCAAAAGCTAATTGTCATCGGCGACTTCAATCTGCCTAATATTGACTGGAACCAAATGCAGTTGACATCAGATTTGATTAATGCAAATATACTGTTCGATATAATGCTTTCCCACAATCTCGCCCAAATTGTTCAGCAACCAACACGTGTTGGTAATGCTTCATCCACGTTACTAGATCTTGTGTTCATGCATCGGACTATTCTTGATTGCTGTGTTTGTGTTGAACCCGGCTTATCTGATCACGACATGGTCATAGTTTCTTTTCCCTTGCATTGTAATCGCTCCAATAGCCCACTTAACTCCAAACAGGTCAAAAATTTTTCCCGTGCTAACGATACGAGCATCCAAGATTATCTTTAATTTGAATTGGTGGATTTTGATGGTGACGACGCTGCTGATCTCTGGGATAAGTTTAAGAAACTATGCTTCCACTGCATTGAACGTTTTGTACCAAACAAAACAAAAAAAACCCAAAGTTCACACCATGGATCACAAGGCCAATAATACAAATGAAACGTAAAGCCAAGCGCTATCGGAAAAAAGGTGCTCCCGCTAACATTCTCAGGAAAATTCATAACTCCCTCTCCGAAGCTATTAAAAGTGCCAAAAATTTTTATTTTACTGTCAAGTTACAAAACTTCATCAAAGAGGACCCTAAAAAATTTTGGTATTTTATTAGGGACCGTAAAAGCTCTGTAAACCGAATCAAGTTTCACGGCACTATAATTGACAATCGCCAAACGATCGCGAAACATTTCAACGACTATTTTCATACTGTTTTTTCAACTTCTACCCTGCCTGTCTCAATTAGCATTGACGCTTCTGATTCAGATCCTAACCTCATTTCATTCGATGGTGTCCTAAATTTACTGCTGCCATTAAAAGTTAAATCAACCCCTGGACCAGACAACATACGCAATGCATTTCTGCGGCGATATGCCGAAATATCGGCCAAGTACATTGTTGTGATCTTCCGAGCCTCAATAAGTTCAGCAACTTTACCCATAGATTGGAAATCGGCACTTGTTCTGCCCTTTGTGAAAAAGGGGGACCCAGAGTGCATACTAAACTACCGTCCAATTTCTATGACTTCCGCATGTTGCAAAATGCTAGAACATATATTTGCCACTCGTATAAACAGCTTCTTAGATGACAACCACATTTTATCTCCCTTTCAGCATGGATTTAGAAAACGGTTTTCCACAGTCACCCAGTTGGTTTCAGGTATTCATCACATTGCTTCTATTTTAGACAAAGCTGGTCAGGTCGACGTACTGTTTTTAGATTTCAGTAAAGCCTTCGACCGTGTTCTTCATAACAAGCTCATCGAGAAATTACAGACTATAGGGCTTCCACACTACCTAGTATCCTGGGTGTCTGCTTACCTGAACGGCCGGAAACAGTATGTCGACGTCTGTGGACAGACATCACCTCATCTCCCAGTAGATTCCGGCGTACCGCAGGGTAGTGTTCTAGGTCCGCTGCTGTTTATAATTTATTGCAATGATATTGTTAATGCTATTACTGATCTGGCTAAAATAAGACTTTTTGCAGACGACTGCATTATTTTCACAGATGTACACTCGCCAGATGACCAGGTCGCTCTCGACACTGCCCTTAACAATATTCTTTCGTGGTGTAACAAATGGGGCATGGTGCTCAATTTCGATAAATCTGTTTGCCTTTGAATTTCTAACAAGAAAAACCACCTTCAGTTTTTCTATTCCTCCAAAAGCCAACCCTTAAAAGAAGTCAGTCAATACAAATACCTAGGTATAACGATAACGAATAAGTTGTCCTGGAATGCACACATTGCTGATGTTTCGTCATCGGCTTTCCGTAAACTGTGTCTTTTAAGGCACAAACTCAGAGACGCCCCGTCGCAAGTGAAACTATTAGCTTATAACACTTTATTACGTCCAAAGCTTAAATACGCTTGCAATTTATGGGATACGCATACTAAGTCTAACATATGTTCCCTCGAAAAGATTCAAAGACGAGCAGTGCGTTTTATTTACTGGAAGTATGGTCGTGGTACATCAGTTACTGAACTAATGCGAGATAACGAATTCCAGACGCTACAATCGCGATGCCAGCTTCTCCGTCTAAAATTCTTGGACTCACTAATTTACAATAAACTTGGGATAGACCCATCACATTACGTTACCCTAGTTTCGACCAGGCAAACTCGTCATTCTCATGTCCGATCTTTAACTCCGTATTTTGCGCGGACAGATTTATTTAAGTTTTCCTTTTTTCCGAGAACTGTAACAGAATGGAATAACTTGCCTTCTGATTTCCTCCAAACCGTCGATCTTGATGAACCCAATGTTTCATTCTGTAAATCTTGACCCCCCCCCCCTCCCAATATCGCTTGATGTTCTCTTCTACTCGCTCTTCTCTTACACAGATGTCTTTTAGTCAAGCTGTGTTACTCATGTATTGATCGCGTGCTTTCTTTGTTTTGATGTTTCTCTTCTACTCGCTCTCCTCTTACACAGATGTATTTTAGTGAAGCTGTGTCACTCATGTACTGATCTGTGTTTGTGTTTGTGCCCCTCCTGCTTGGGCCTTTTTGGCCTCCAGTATTCGACAAATAAATAAAATAAATAAAACTATGCCAAAATTACTTCGAAGCGGGCGTCCACGAGCGCCGTGGAAACTCGCTCGCTGGATTCCGTGCCGACCGGTTGTGCCCTTGTGATCTCCGACGTCAGCGTAGCTCTGGCCGACTGGGATCGCCCTACGTCATCTCGCCCGATATGTTTTGTAACTCTTTATGTAACCTCCCCCCTCCCTTATGTAATACCCCGAGAGGGGCCTTTAAGGGAAAAAAATTCCGCCATATCCACGAAGTGAATGATGATGAGTGGGCGAAGCTCCGGAGGTAAAACCTGGTAAACCATGAATCCTTTGTACATTTTGCCCACTCGATTTTATTACATCGCTCCCCCTAGCGTACGTCGCCGCACTAAATCGAACGATTGCCTCCAACCAATGACACGCGCAATATGTGACATCATTCCTATTTTATAAGATCTCGCGTCTTTCATCAACTACAAGTACCACTTTCTAGTTTATAACATCTTGCATCTTTTCATCATCAGCTACAAGTACCACCATCTAGTAAACACTACAAGAACTAAACGAGAGGTGGCTACATACAGGAGACGGTACCGCCATCTAGTGAACACTGCAAGAACTAAACTAGAGGTGGCTACATACAGGGGACGGTACCGCCATCTAGTGAACACTGCAAGAACTAAACTAGAGGTGGCTACATACAGGCTACAGGGGACGCACAGCCCACGCCCTAAGGAGCTTCGCCCCTAAAATAAATGATGATGATGATGATGATCTCACGACACCGACCTCCGACGAAAGTGTAGCTCTGACCGACTGGACTTGCTCTACGCCACCTCCTGACGCCGACAAGAGCTCTCGCAAGTGGTGCCCCGTCCTCGGGCTCCTGTGACCGTGTTTTCATCTTTCCTATCTCTCCTATCCCCTCGATATGTCGTCGCTCTGACGCTTTCACGCTTACCTCATCTCTCTTTCTCTCTCTACACGTTTATTCCTATCCTTTTAATCCCTCCTCACCCCCATTCCTTGTGAGGTACTGTTGAGGTGTTGCTCTCTGAAGCAGACAGTTACGGGGATCACTTTTCTTTTCCTTCTTACAACATAACCACTCCCCCCCCCTAAAAGCATCGCCATGTTTATGTACACGACGTACACCTACACTACTACGGTAACGTGAAATCTGAAAAATACCGCGCGTCTGGTAAGTGGTACGCATAACGTACGTATCTGCGCATGCGCACTTTGATACCGGTTTCACGGTACGCCCGGTATCCCGGTAAGCCCGGTATTCTATAACTGTCTATTCACCAGCTACATTCGAGACGTTGTCGACCTGCGTAACCACGTTCATGTCGCAATGGCCGATGCCAATCGGATCAGGCATATCTTGAAAGAGATTGAAGACGACGCCTTTGAGATGCTACTGGCAAAGAACCCGTCTACAGTGTCTGATTTTGTAAGTCTTTGCCAAAATTTTGATGAGCTGCGCAAACAACGCACAGCCACACGGAACTCTCTTCCACAGGCGACTACAATGTCGGGATTGGCTGTTGCTCCTGACAACTCAACTCTAATGCTACAGATTAAGGATTTCTTCCGTGAAGCGGTCGCTCGGCAGCTTTCGCTGATGCGGCTTGTTCACGACGAGGCGAATTCCCCATTGGCGCCTGCTCTCCAAAACGTCATTAGGGACCAGGTCGCCAAAAAAGCCCCGCTTTCTCTCCATCAGGCTCCAACTGCTGCTCCCCTGACGTGCGCCGCAGTCGCTTCCAGGCCAGTGCTGAAAGGTTACAGCCCATGTAGTCCGCTTATTCGCCCGCCAGTATCGCCGCCCGCCCGCCCAGCCGTACAGTACGCACGAGCCGACGACCCTTGGCGCACGGAAGACAACCGTCCCATTTTTTTTCATTGTGTGGCCCGTTACTGTCGCTCTAATGCACCATCTATCTTCAACATTGTGCGTCCACCATGGTTCACGTATGCACCACATCCACCCCGCCGCAGTTGTACCTCCCGGACCCACCCTATACGTATCGCCACTTGCCTTCTTTTGACCGCCGCTATCTTTCCCCCATGTACCGACGACGGAGCCCCGAGCGCCAGGAAAACGAAGTAGCACAGTTGAGGAGGCGAGAACTGCGGTTCCGGCAAAATGCATAAGGCCTCGAATTTCTTTCCGAAACGTTATTGAAGTCGCTAGAGAAGGAACACTGACGCTAGCCCTTGTTGACACCGGCGCTGCCCTTTTAGCAACTGATGCCCGCATTTGCCGCTATAACGCAAGAGTCACGACGCCGCTTTCTGGAATATCCCTTCGTATAGCCAGCGCGCTGCTCAATAGCCATCCGGTGCCTCCACAGCCCATGTCGTCATTCAGGATGTTCTTTATGTGATCGAATTCATTGTGTTGTCATCTTGTTTTCATGACGTCATATTAGGGGGGGAATTTCCTCTCTACCTATCGCGCAATAATCAATTGTACCCGAGCTGAACCCGAGTTGTTACCGTTTTTGACAGAAGTCATCAATGACAAGGACACATGTCGCAAAATCAAGGCTAGGCAGACACAGTTTGAGGTTATTTGAGGTTATTTCAGGTAGTTTTCGTTTAGTGTGTTATTGTTTCTATCTCTTGTGGCTCTGAAAACGGGGTACATTGCTTTTCGCACCGTCTACACTTTTAGTCCGCCGCCGACCATTGCCATTGCCTTTAGCCGTCCTCGAGTTCCATTCAAGCGCTTCTATAATGTAAAACACCAATTCATTGGCCGAGGCAATCTCTTTGCACGAACGGGAAACCCTCGGCAAAGCCGAGCCGCTGGCGTCATCTTCGATATTCGGCAACATGGATGACCTCACTGGTGTGGCCACCCTCGATACATCAACCCCTCGGCCACTACCGCGATTTTTCACACCAGCTATAGCCAGTAACCTTACGACGACACAAAGAGACCAGCTTCTTCGCTTGCTTGCCGATTCCTCTTCCTCTTTTGACTACTAAGCAAGGAACTTGGTCACGCAACGAATTTTTCGCATACTATCGACACCGGACGCCATGCGTCCAAAAGACAGCGTCCCTTGTGACGGTGTTCTATCTTCTTCTCACACCAGTCTTTCTTTCTCATATATATATAAATATATATATATATAAGGGAAAGAAGTGTATACATAAGGGCTCGTTTTTTTCTTGTTTCAACACAATATTAATTAGATCTAACAGACAATAATGCCAAGGAATGTACAGGGGAAGTTATTAGAACCAATGGAATGTAGATAAAAAGAAAGAAAAGTGGATGAAATAATACCCAGCCGTGAGCAGGAAACGAACCTACGACCTTCGAATAACGCGTTCGATGCTCTGGCTGGTTATTTTTTCATTTTTATTATTGTCTGTTACATCTCATTATTATTGTGTAAAACACGAAAAAGGAGCCCTTAGGTATACATCTGTTTTTCTTATTCATTAACAAGGGTCTTTAATTGGCAGACTTGGTGCATTTAGGTTGTGTACGGGGGACTATTGGTCAACTGCCAGTTAGTAATAGGTTCACGTGCTACGTGATGCCAAACAGGCTCATAAAGAGTGTGCCACACTCGGCGCCGTGTCTACTAGTGGCGCTGATTGACACTCCCACGTTTAAATTGACATAGATACCCAATAAAGGGGCTGGGGGGATAGCTGTCGTGGTAGCTCAGTTGTCAAGCACCGAACGCGTTATTCGAAGGTCGCAAGTTCGGATCCTACCCGCGGCAAGTTACCTTTCCACCAACTTTTCTTCTCATTTACATTACAATGGCCTAATAACTTCCCCTATACTTTCCTTGGCTATATTGTCTGTTACATCCAATTATTATTGTGTAAAACACAAAAAACGAGCCCTTAAGTGTACACTTGATTTTCGTATTTAATAACGAGGGTCTCGTGCTGGCAGACTTGGTGCATTTAGGTTGTATACGGGGAACTATTGGTCAGCTGCCAGTTAGTAAAAAGTTCACGTGCTACGTGACGCCAAACAGGCTCATAAAGAGTGTGCCACACTCGACGCCATGGCTACTAGTGGCGCTGATTGACACTCCCACGTTTAAAATGGCATAGATAAACAATAAAGTGGCTCGGAGGATATATGTCGTGGTACCTCAGTGGTAGAGCATTGAATGCGTTTTTTGAAGGTCGCAGGTTTGAATCCCGCCAACGACAACTTATTTTTTCACCCAATTTTCTTCTCGTTAACATTACAATTGGCCTAATGACTTCCCCTATACTTTCCTTTGCATAATTGTCTGTTACAACTCATTATATTTTGTAAAACTCGAAAAACGAGCCCTTAAGTATACATCTGTTTCCCTTATTCATCAACGAGGGTCTCGTACTGGTAGACTTGTGCATTTAGGTTGTATACGGGGGAGTATTGATGAGCTGCCAGTTAGTAATAAGTTCACGTGCTACTTGACGCCAAACAGGCTCTTAAAAATGTGCCACATTCGCCGCCATGGCTACTAGTGGCGCTGATTGACACTCCCCCGTTTAAATTGACATAGATACCCAATGAAGTGGCTGGGGGGATAGCGATCGTGGTAGCTCAGTGGTAGAGCATTGAACGCGTTATTAGAAGTTCGCAGGTTCAGAGCCTGCTAACGGCGAGTTATCTTTTCACCAACTTTTCTTCTAATTTACATTACAATTGGCCTAATGACTTCCTCTTACTTTACTTCGCAATATTGTCTGTTACTTCTCATTAATATTGTGTAAAACACGAAAAACGAGCCGTTAGGTATACATCTGTTCCTCTTATTCATTAACGAGGGTCTTGTACTGGCCGATGTGGTGCATTTAGATTGTATACGGGGGATTATTGGTCAGCTGCCAATTAGTAATAAATTCACGTGCTACGTGACGCCAAACAAGCTCATAAAGACTGTGCCACTCTCGCCGCCATGGCTACTAGTGGCGCTGATTGACACTCCCCCGTTTAAATTGACATAGATACCAAATAAAGTCGCTGGGGGGATAGCTGTCGTGGTAGCTCAGTGGTAGAGCATCGAACGCGTTATTCGAAGTTCGCAGGTTCGGAGCCTGCTAACGGCGAGTTATATTTTCACCAACTTTTCTTCTCATTTACATTACAATTGGCCTAATAACTTCCCCCTTACTTTACTTGGCAATATTGTCTGTTACTTCTCATTATTATTGTGTAAAACACAAAAAACGAGCCCTTAAGTATATACTTGTTTCCCTTATTCTTTAACGAGGGTCTCGTAGTGGCAGACGTAGTGCATTTAGGTTGTATACCGGGGACTATTGGTCAGCTGCCACTTAGTAATAGGTTCACGTGCTACTTGACGCCAAACAAGCTCATAAAGAGTGTTCCACACTCACCGCCATGGCTACTAGTTGCGCTGATTGACACTCCCACGTTTAAATTGACATAGATACCCAATAAAGTGGCTGGAGGATAGCTGTCGTCGTGGTAGCTCAGTGGTAGACCATCGAAGGCGTTATTTGGAGGTCGCAGGCTCAGATCCTGCCCACGGCAAGTCATCTTTTAACCCAATTTTCTTCTCATTTACATTCCAATTGGCCTAGTATATTCCCCTATACTTTCCTTGACATTGTTGTCTGTTACATCTCATTATTATTGTGAAAAACACGAAAAACGAGCCCTTAGGTATACATCTGTTCTTATTCATTAACGAGGGTCTCGTACTGGCCGACGAGGTGCATTTAGGTTGTATATGAAGGACGATTGGTCAGCTGCCAGTTAGTAATAAGTTCACGTGCTACGTGACGCCAAACAGGCTCATAAAGACTGTGCCACATTCGCCGCCATGGCTACTAGTGGCGCTGATTGACACTCCCCCGTTTAAATTGACATAGATATCCAATAAAGTGGCTGAGTGGATAGCGGTCGTGGTAGCTCAGTGGTAGAGCATTGAACGCGTTATTCGAAGTTCGCAGGTTCGGATCCTGCCAACGGCAAGGTATCTTTTCACCTAATTTTCTTCTCATTTACATTACAATTGGCCTAATAACTTCCCCTATACTTTCCTTGCTATTATTGTCTGTTACATCTCATTAATATTGTGTAAAACACGAAAAACGAGCCTTTAAGTATACATATGTCTCTCTTATTCATTAACGAGGGTCTCGTACTGGCAGACTTGTGCATTTAGGTTGTATACGGGGACTATTGGTCAGCTCCCAGTTAGTAATAAGTTCACGTGCTACGTGACGAAAAACGGGCTCATAAAGAGTGTGCCACATTCACCGCCGGGGCTGCTAGTGGCGCTGATTGACACTCCCACGTTTAAATTGACATAGATACCCAATAAAGTGCCTGGGGGGATAGCTGTCGTAGTAGCTCAGTGGTAGAGCATCGAACGCGTTATTCGAAGGTCGCAGGTTCGGATCCTGCCAACGGCAAGTTATATTTTAACCTACTTTTCGTCTCAATACATTACAATAGGCCTAATAACTTCCCCTATTTTTTCCTTGGTAATATTGTCTGTTACATCTCTTTATTATTGTGTAAAACACGAAAAACGAGCCCTTAAGTGTACACTTGCTTCCCTTATTCTTTAACGAGGGTCTCGTACTGGCAGACTTGGTGTATTTAGGTTGTATACGGGGGACTATTGGTCACCTGCCAGTTAGTAAAAAGTTCACGTGCTACGTGACGCCAAACAGGCTAATGAAGGGTGTGCCACACTCGCCCCCATGGCTACTAGTGGCGCTGATTGACACTCCCACGTTGAAATTGACATAGATACCCAATAAAGCGGTTGGGGGGATAGCTGTTGGGGTAGCTCAGGGGTAGAGCATCGAATGCGTTATTCGAAGTTTGCAGGTTCGGATCCTGCCCACGGCGAGTTATGTTTTCACCAACGTTTCTTCTCATATACCATACAGTTGGCTGATAACTTACCCCTTACATTACTTGGCATTATTGTCTGTTACTTCTCATTAATAATGTGTAAAACACGAAAAACGAGCCCTTAAGTATACACTTGTTTTCCTTATTCATTAAACGAGAGTCCCGTATTGGAAGTTTTGGTCAATTTATGTTTTATACGGAGGACGATTGGTCAGCTACCATTTAGTAATAAGTTCACGAGCTACTTGACGCAAAACAGGCTCATAAAGGGTGTGCCACACTCACCGCCATGGCTACTTGTGGCGCTGATTGACACTCCCACGTTTAACTTGACATAGATACCCAATAAAGAGGCTGGGGGGGATAGCTGTTGTGGTAGCTCAGTGGTAGAGCATCGAACGCGATATTCGAACGTCCCAGGTTCGGATCCTGCCCACACAAGTTATCGTTTCATCCACTTTTCTTCTCATTTACAATACAATTGTCCTAAGAAATTCCAATATACTTTCCTTCGCAGTATTGTCTGTTACATCTCATAATTATTGTGTAAAACAAAAACGAGCCCTTAAGTATACACTTGTTTCCCTTACTCAATAACGAGGGTCTCGTACTGGCAAACTTGGTGCATTTAGGTTGTATACGGGGGACTATTTGTGAGCTGCCAGTTAGTAATAAGTTCACGTGCTACGTGACACCAAACAGGCTCATAAAGAGTGTGCCACACTCGCCGCCAGGGCTACTAGTGGCGCTGATTGACACTCCCACGTTTAAATTGACATCGATACCCAATAAAGTGGCTGGTGGGATAGCGGTCGTGGTAGCTCAGTGGTAGAGCATTGAACGGGTTTTTCGAAAGTCGCAGGTTCGGATCCCGCCCACGGCAAGTTATCTTTTCACCCGATTTTCTTCTCATTAACATTACAATTAGCCTAATAACTTCCCCTATACTTTCCTTCGCATTATTGTCTGTTACATCTCATTATTATTTTGTAAAACACGAAAAACGAGCGCTAAAGTATACATCTGTCCCTTTTATTCTTTAACGAGGGTCTCGTACTGGCAGACTTGGTTCATTTAGGTTGTATACGGGGGACTATTGGTCAGCTGCCAGTTAGCAATAAATTCACGTGCTACTTGACGCCGAACAGGCTTATAAAGAGTGTGCCACATTCACCGCCGGGGCTGCTAGTGGCGCTGATCGACACTCCCACGTTTAAATTGACATAGATACCCAATAAAGTGCCTGGGGGGGATAGTTGTCGTTGTAGCTCAGTGGTAGAGCATCGAACGCGTTATTCGAAGGTCGCAGGTTCGGATCCTGCCGACGGCAAGTTATATTTTCACGTACTTTTTTCTCATTACATTACAATTGGCCTAATAACTTCCCCTACACTTTCCTTGGCATTATTGCCTGTTACATCTCATTATTACTGAGTAACACAAAAAACGAGCCCTTAGGTATATATCTGTTCCTCTTATTCAATAACGAGGGTCTCGTACTGGCCGACTTGGTGCATTTAGGTTGTATACGGGGGACTATTGGTCAGCTGCCAGTAGTATTAGATTCACGCGCTACGTGACGCAAAACAGGCTCATAAAGAGTGTGCCACTCTCGCCGCCGTGGCTACTAGTGGCGCTGATTGACACTCCCCCGTTTAAATTGACATAGATACCATATAAAGTGGCTGGGGGTTAGCGGTCGTGGTAGCTCAGTGGTAGAGCATTGAACGCGTTATTCGAAGTTCGCAGGTTCGGATCCTGCCAACGGCAAGGTATCTTTTCACCTAATTTTCTTCTCATTTACATTACAATTGGCCTAATAACTTCCCCTATACTTTCCTTGCTATTATTGTCTGTTACATCTCATTAATATTGTGTAAAACACGAAAAACGAGCCTTTAAGTATACATATGTTTCTCTTATTCATTAACGAGGGTCTCGTACTGGCAGACTTGTGCATTTAGGTTGTATACGGGGACTATTGGTCAGCTCCCAGTTAGTAATAAGTTCACGTGCTACGTGACGAAAAACGGGCTCATAAAGAGTGTGCCACATTCACCGCCGGGGCTGCTAGTGGCGCTGATTGACACTCCCACGTTTAAATTGACATAGATACCCAATAAAGTGCCTGGGGGGATAGCTGTCGTAGTAGCTCAGTGGTAGAGCATCGAACGCGTTATTCGAAGGTCGCAGGTTCGGATCCTGCCGACGGCAAGTTATATTTTAACCTACTTTTCGTCTCAATACATTACAATAGGCCTAATAACTTCCCCTATTTTTTCCTTGGTAATATTGTCTGTTACATCTCTTTATTATTGTGTAAAACACGAAAAACGAGCCCTTAAGTGTACACTTGCTTCCCTTATTCTTTAACGAGGGTCTCGTACTGGCAGACTTGGTGTATTTAGGTTGTATACGGGGGACTATTGGTCACCTGCCAGTTAGTAAAAAGTTCACGTGCTACGTGACGCCAAACAGGCTAATGAAGGGTGTGCCACACTCGCCCCCATGGCTACTAGTGGCGCTGATTGACACTCCCACGTTGAAATTGACATAGATACCCAATAAAGCGGTTGGGGGGATAGCTGTTGTGGTAGCTCAGTGGTAGAGCATCGAATGCGTTATTCGAAGTTTGCAGGTTCGGATCCTGCCCACGGCGAGTTATGTTTTCACCAACGTTTCTTCTCATATACCATACAGTTGGCTGATAACTTACCC
Organism: Rhipicephalus annulatus; assembly: GCA_013436015.1. Lineage (NCBI taxonomy): Eukaryota > Metazoa > Arthropoda > Arachnida > Ixodida > Ixodidae > Rhipicephalus > Rhipicephalus annulatus. The sequence goes on along the minus strand of WOVY01000127.1, from coordinate 11,875 downwards.
CTTACATTACTTGGCATTATTGTCTGTTACTTCTCATTAATAATGTGTAAAACACGAAAAACGAGCCCTTAAGTATACACTTGTTTTCCTTATTCATTAAACGAGAGTCCCGTATTGGAAGTTTTGGTCAATTTATGTTTTATACGGAGGACGATTGGTCAGCTACCATTTAGTAATAAGTTCACGAGCTACTTGACGCAAAACAGGCTCATAAAGGGTGTGCCACACTCACCGCCATGGCTACTTGTGGCGCTGATTGACACTCCCACGTTTAACTTGACATAGATACCCAATAAAGTGGCTGGGGGGGATAGCTGTTGTGGTAGCTCAGTGGTAGAGCATCGAACGCGATATTCGAACGTCGCAGGTTCGGATCCTGCCCACACAAGTTATCGTTTCATCCACTTTTCTTCTCATTTACAATACAATTGTCCTAAGAAATTCCAATATACTTTCCTTCGCAGTATTGTCTGTTACATCTCATAATTATTGTGTAAAACAAAAACGAGCCCTTAAGTATACACTTGTTTCCCTTACTCATTAACGAGGGTCTCGTACTGGCAAACTTGGTGCATTTAGGTTGTATACGGGGGACTATTTGTCAGCTGCCAGTTAGTAATAAGTTCACGTGCTACGTGACACCAAACAGGCTCATAAAGAGTGTGCCACACTCGCCGCCAGGGCTACTAGTGGCGCTGATTGACACTCCCACGTTTAAATTGACATCGATACCCAATAAAGTGGCTGGTGGGATAGCGGTCGTGGTAGCTCAGTGGTAGAGCATTGAACGGGTTTTTCGAAAGTCGCAGGTTCGGATCCCGCCCACGGCAAGTTATCTTTTCACCCGATTTTCTTCTCATTAACATTACAATTAGCCTAATAACTTCCCCTATACTTTCCTTCGCATTATTGTCTGTTACATCTCATTATTATTTTGTAAAACACGAAAAACGAGCGCTAAAGTATACATCTGTCCCTTTTATTCTTTAACGAGGGTCTCGTACTGGCAGACTTGGTTCATTTAGGTTGTATACGGGGGACGATTGGTCGGCTGCCAGTTAGTAATAAGTTCACGTGCTACTTGACGCCGAACAGGCTTATGAAGGGTGTGCCACACTCGCCGCCGTGGCTACTAGTGGCCCTGATTGACACTCCCACGTTTAAATTGACATAGATACCCAATAAAGTGGCTGGGGGGATAGCTGTCGTGGTGGTTCAGCGGTTGAGCATCAAAGGCGTTATTCGAAGGTCGCAGGTTCGGATCCTGCCCAGAGCAAGTTATCGTTTCACCCACTTTTCTTCTCATTTACATTACAATCGTCCTAACAAATTCCCCTATAATTTCCTTTGCAGTATTTTCTGTTACATCTCAATAATATTGTGTAAAACACGAAAAACGAGCCCTTAAGTGTACACTTGCTTCCCTTATTCATTAACGAGGGTCTCGTACTGGCAGACTTGGTGCATTTAGGTTGTATACGGGGGACTATTGGTCAGCTGCCAGTTAGCAATAAATTCACGTGCTACTTGACGCCGAACAGGCTTATAAAGAGTGTGCCACATTCACCGCCGGGGCTGCTAGTGGCGCTGATTGACACTCCCACGTTTAAATTGACATAGATACCCAATAAAGTGCCTGGGGGGATAGTTGTCGTTGTAGCTCAGTGGTAGAGCATCGAACGCGTTATTCGAAGGTCGCAGGTTCGGATCCTGCCGACGGCAAGTTATATTTTCACGTACTTTTTTCTCATTACATTACAATTGGCCTAATAACTTCCCCTACACTTTCCTTGGCATTATTGCCTGTTACATCTCATTATTACTGAGTAACACAAAAAACGAGCCCTTAGGTATATATCTGTTCCTCTTATTCAATAACGAGGGTCTCGTACTGGCCGACTTGGTGCATTTAGGTTGTATACGGGGGACTATTGGTCAGCTGCCAGTAGTATTAGATTCACGCGCTACGTGACGCAAAACAGGCTCATAAAGAGTGTGCCACTCTCGCCGCCGTGGCTACTAGTGGCGCTGATTGACACTCCCCCGTTTAAATTGACATAGATACCATATAAAGTGGCTGGGGGTTAGCGGTCGTGGTAGCTCAGTGGTAGAGCATTGAACGCGTTATTCGAAGTTCGCAGGTTCGGAGCCTGCTAACGGCGAGTTATCTTTTCACCAACTTTTCTTCTCATTTACATTACAATTGGCCTAATAACTTCCCCCTTACTTTACTTGGCAATATTGTCTGTTACTTCTCATTAATAATTTGTAAAACACGAAAAACGAGCCCTTAAGTATACACTTGTTTTCCTTATTCATTAAACGAGAGTCCCGTATTGGAAGTTTTGGTCAATTTATGTTTTATACGGGGGACGATTGGTCAGCTACCATTTAGTAATAAGTTCACGAGCTACTTGACGCAAAACAGGCTCATAAAGGGTGTGCCACACTCACCGCCATGGCTACTTGTGGCGCTGATTGACACTCCCACGTTTAACTTGACATAGATACCCAATAAAGTGGCTGGGGGGATAGCTGTTGTGGTAGCTCAGTGGTAGAGCATCGAACGCGATATTCGAACGTCGCAGGTTCGGATCCTGCCCACACAAGTTATCGTTTCATCCACTTTTCTTCTCATTTACAATACAATTGTCCTAAGAAATTCCAATATACTTTCCTTCGCAGTATTGTCTGTTACATCTCATAATTATTGTGTAAAACAAAAACGAGCCCTTAAGTATACACTTGTTTCCCTTACTCATTAACGAGGGTCTCGTACTGGCAAACTTGGTGCATTTAGGTTGTATACGGGGGACTATTTGTCAGCTGCCAGTTAGTAATAAGTTCACGTGCTACGTGACACCAAACAGGCTCATAAAGAGTGTGCCACACTCGCCGCCAGGGCTACTAGTGGCGCTGATTGACACTCCCACGTTTAAATTGACATCGATACCCAATAAAGTGGCTGGTGGGATAGCGGTCGTGGTAGCTCAGTGGTAGAGCATTGAACGGGTTTTTCGAAAGTCGCAGGTTCGGATCCCGCCCACGGCAAGTTATCTTTTCACCCGATTTTCTTCTCATTAACATTACAATTAGCCTAATAACTTCCCCTATACTTTCCTTCGCATTATTGTCTGTTACATCTCATTATTATTTTGTAAAACACGAAAAACGAGCGCTAAAGTATACATCTGTCCCTTTTATTCTTTAACGAGGGTCTCGTACTGGCAGACTTGGTTCATTTAGGTTGTATACGGGGGACGATTGGTCGGCTGCCAGTTAGTAATAAGTTCACGTGCTACTTGACGCCGAACAGGCTTATGAAGGGTGTGCCACACTCGCCGCCGTGGCTACTAGTGGCCCTGATTGGCACTCCCACGTTTAAATTGACATAGATACCCAATAAAGTGGCTGGGGGATAGCTGTCGTGGTAGCTCAGTGGTAGAGCATCAAAGGCGTTATTCCAAGGTCGCAGGTTCGGATCCTGCCCACAGAAAGTTATCGTTTCACCCACTTTTCTTCTCATTAACATTAAAATTGGCCTAATAACTTTCCCTATACTTTCCTTGGCATTATTGTCTGTTACATCTCATTTTTATTGTGTAAAACACAAAAAAGGAGCCCTTAGGTATACATCTGTTTCCCTTATTCATTAACAAGGGTCTTCTAATGGCAGACTTGGTGCATTTAGGTTGTGTACGTGGGACTATTGGTCAACTGCCAGTTAGTAATAAGTTCACGTGCTAGGTGACGCCAAACAGGCTCATAAAGAGTGTGCTATACTCGGCGCCGTTGGTACTAGTGGCGCTGATTGACAATCCCGAGTTCAAATTGACATAGATACCCAAAAAGTAGCTCGGAGGATAGCTGTCGTGGTAGCTCAGTGGTAGAGCATTGAACGCGTTTTTAGAAGGTCGCAGGTTCGAATCCCGCCCACGACAAAGTATCTTTTCACCGAATTTTCTTCTCGTTAACATTACAATTGGCCTAATAACTTCCCCTATACTTTCCTTGGCATAATTGCCTTTTACAACTTATTATTATTGTGTAAAACACGAAAAACGAGCCCTTAAGTATACATCTGTTTCTCTTATACATTAACGAAGGTCTCGTACTGGTAGACTTGTGCATTTAGGTTGTATATGGGGGACGATTGATGAGATGCCAGTTAGTAATAAGTTCACGTGCTACTTGACGCCAAATAGGCTCATAAAACTGTGCCACATTCGCCGCCATGGCTACTAGTGGCGCTGATTGACACTCCCACGTTTAAATTGACATAGATACCCAATAAAGTGGCTGGTGGGATAGCGGTCGTGGTAGCTCAGTGGTAGAGCCTTGAACGGGTTTTTCGAAAGTCGCAGGTTCGGATCCCGCCCAAGGCAAGTTATCTTTTCACCCGATTTTCTTCTCATTAACATTACAATTAGCCTAATAACTTCCCCTATACTTTCCTTCGCATTATTGTCTGTTACATCTCATTATTTTTTTGTAAAACACGAAAAACGAGCGCTAAAGTATACATCTGTTCCTTTTATTCATTAACGAGGGTCTCGTACTGGCAGACTTGGTTCATTTAGGTTGTATACGGGGGACTATTGGTTAGCTGCCAAATAGCAATAAGTTCACGTGCTACTTGACGCCGAACAGGCTTATAAAGAGTGTGCCACATTCGCCGCCGTGGCTACTAGCGGCCCTGATTGACACTCCCACGTTTAAATTGACATAGATACCCAATAAAGTGGCTGGGGGGATAGCTGTCGTGGTGGTTCAGCGGTTGAGCATCAAAGGCGTTATTCGAAGGTCGCAGGTTCGGATCCTGCCCAGAGCAAGTTATCGTTTCACCCACTTTTCTTCTCATTTACATTACAATCGTCCTAACAAATTCCCCTATAATTTCCTTTGCAGTATTTTCTGTTACATCTCAATAATATTGTGTAAAACACGAAAAACGAGCCCTTAAGTGTACACTTGCTTCCCTTATTCATTAACGAGGGTCTCGTACTGGCAGACTTGGTGCATTTAGGTTGTATACGGGGGACTATTGGTCAGCTGCCAGTTAGCAATAAATTCACGTGCTACTTGACGCCGAACAGGCTTATAAAGAGTGTGCCACATTCACCGCCGGGGCTGCTAGTGGCGCTGATTGACACTCCCACGTTTAAATTGACATAGATACCCAATAAAGTGCCTGGGGGGGATAGTTGTCGTTGTAGCTCAGTGGTAGAGCATCGAACGCGTTATTCGAAGGTCGCAGGTTCGGATCCTGCCGACGGCAAGTTATATTTTCACGTACTTTTTTCTCATTACATTACAATTGGCCCAATAACTTCCCCTACACTTTCCTTGGCATTATTGCCTGTTACATCTCATTATTACTGAGTAACACAAAAAACGAGCCCTTAGGTATATATCTGTTCCTCTTATTCAATAACGAGGGTCTCGTACTGGCCGACTTGGTGCATTTAGGTTGTATACGGGGGACTATTGGTCAGCTGCCAGTAGTATTAGATTCACGCGCTACGTGACGCAAAACAGGCTCATAAAGAGTGTGCCACTCTCGCCGCCGTGGCTACTAGTGGCGCTGATTGACACTCCCCCGTTTAAATTGACATAGATACCATATAAAGTGGCTGGGGGTTAGCGGTCGTGGTAGCTCAGTGGTAGAGCATTGAACGCGTTATTCGAAGTTCGCAGGTTCGGAGCCTGCTAACGGCGAGTTATCTTTTCACCAACTTTTCTTCTCATTTACATTACAATTGGCCTAATAACTTCCCCCTTACTTTACTTGGCAATATTGTCTGTTAATTCTCATTAATAATTTGTAAAACACGAAAAACGAGCCCTTAAGTATATACTTGTTTCCCTTATTCTTTAACGAGGGTCTCGTAGTGGCAGACTTAGTGCATTTAGGTTGTATACGGGGGACTGTTGGTCAGCTGCCAGTTAGTAATAAGTTCACGTGCTACTTGTCGCCAAACAGGGTCATAAAGAGTGTTCCACACTCACCGCCATGGCTACTAGTTGCGCTGATTGACACTCCCACGTTTAAATTGACATAGATACCCAATAAAGTGGCTGGAGGATAGCTGTCATCGTGGTAGCTCAGTGGTAGACCATCGAAGGCGTTATTTGGAGGTCGCAGGCTCAGGTCCTGCCCACGGCAAGTCATCTTTTAACCCACTTTTCTTCTCATTTACATTCCAATTGCCCTAGTATCTTCCCCTATACTTTCCTTGGCATTGTTGTCTGTTACATCTCATTATTATTGTGGAAAACATGAAAAACGAGCCCTTAGGTGTACATCTGTTCCTCTTATTCATTAACGAGGGTCTCGTACTGGCCGACGTGGTGCATTTAGGTTGTATACGGGGGACGATTGGTCAGCTGCCAGTTAGTAATAAGTTCACGTGCTACGTGACGCCAAAAGGGCTCATAAAGACTGTGCCATATTCGCCGCCATGGCTACTAGTGGCGCTGATTGACACTCCCCCGTTTAAATTGACATAGATACCCAATAAAGTGGCTGTGGGGATAGCGGTCGTGGTAGCTCAGTGGTAGAGCATCAAACGCGTTATACGAAGGTCGCAGGTTCGGATCCTGCCCACGGCAAGTTATCTTTTCACCCACTTTTTTTCTCATTACATTACAATTGGCCTAATAACTTCCCCTACACTTTCCTTGGCATTATTGTCTGTTACATCTCATTATTTTTGAGTAACACAAAAAACGCGCCCTTATGTATATATCTGTTCCTCTTATTCATTAACGAGGGTCTCGTACTGGCCGACTTGGTGCATTTAGGTTGTATACGTGGGACTATTGGTCAGCTGCCAGTAGTATTAGATTCACGCGCTACGTGACGCCAAACAGGCTCATAAAGAGTGTGCCACACTCGCCGCCGTGGCTACTAGTGGAGCTGATTGACACTCCCACGTTTAAATTGACATAGATACGCAATAAAGGGGCTGGGGGGATAGCTGTCGTGGTAGCTCAGTTGTCAAGCACCGAACGCGTTATTAGAAGGTCGTAGGTTCGAATCCCGCCCTCGACAAGTTATTTTTTCAACCAATTTTCTTCTTGTTAACAATACCATTGGCCTAATAACTTCCCCTATACTTTCCTTGGCATTATTGCCTGTTACAACTCATTATTATTTTGTAAAACACGAAAAACGAGCCCTTAAGTATACATCATTTTCTCTTATTCATTAACGAGGGTCTCGTACTGGTAGACTTGTGCATTTAGGTTGTATACGGAGGACTACTGATGAGTTGCTAGTTAGTAATAAGTTCACGTGCTACTTGACGCCAAACAGGCTCATAAAACTGTGCCACATTCGCCGCCATGGCTCCTAGTGGCGCTGATTGACACTCCCCCGTTTAAATTGACATAGATACCATATAAAGTGGCTGGGGGGATAGCGGTCGTGGTAGCTCAGTAGTAGAGCACTGAACGCGTTATTCGAAGTTCGCAGATTCGGAGCCTGCTAACGGCGAGTTATCTTTTCACCAACTTTTCTTCGCATTTACAATACAATGGACCATATGCGAAATTGCTTTGTGCTCTGGCAACACTGTGCATTTTAACCCCGCCGCCATTTTAATGTGGGCGAGCGGTCGACGGCAACGCATTCGCTAGTACGGCCCTACGACTCCTGAACACTTGCTTCACTGCGCTGAGCTACTGCGATGGCCACAGCAAGACGTTTCCCAGTGCCAGAAATTGTGATGCGGACAAACTGTTTAGGAATCTTGCCACATCTTGCCATTTGTATGTCATTGCATCTTTCGGAAAGCGGTGGAAGGATACCTACAAGATATAAGGAAACAAACATTCAGTGCGACGTCATGAGCTAGGTTTTTCTTAGCTGTTTAAGCAATTGTTGTTTACAAACACAGGCACTATCACAAATTCATATCACCGGGAATAGAAGTCGCACTTATATGTGCATTACAGGAATAATGATACACTTGTAATGTGACCCCCTCCCCCTCAGTTTTTTCTGTGCACACTCCCGTTTCCTAGCAGCCTTTCCTAGATATGGCTCTTCACAGCAAGCCAGATGAGGCATTAGTCACTTGTGGACACTTGGGGGAATTTAAATCAGTTATTTTTTATATCTAAGTAGTTTCAAAGGTTTCTAGGAGCTGCGAGTGTAAGGCAGCCAAAATGCTGAATCCCATACAACTAAGATATGGCTGTCTCCACAGCTGTATGTTTTATAATGCAACATAAACATCTTTCAAGTGAGGTGAGTTGCAACACACAAAAAAGAAAACAGCTGCAACGCAGCTGAGCCAGAGAGACTAAAATGCAGAGAATGAATCCCGTCTTACGAATATATAGGACTGCCGCGCTCTGAACTCATGCAGAACGTCATTCAGTCAAGCCCTGGCGATACTCATGGTGCCAGTTTTCGAAACCTATCTTTTCGATTTTATTTCGTTGGTAAAGGAAAATTAGTGAGAGAGGCCCCAATGAAAAAGTTGCGTCCGCGCACGTTGGGGGAATTGAAGTTAAGTGCCTGAGCAGATACTTTTCTGTTTCAAAGTGGGCATGGCCCTTATCTTCCGAATGACTGTTTTATTACTGCGCGGTGACCGTACTTGCGGACACAACGGAGCTTGAACGCGGACAAGCAACCGAGCTGCCTTTCTAGGATGCGTGTACGGCATGTTACTCGGAGTATCGGGAACTCTGCACGTCTCTGTGCGCAATCACCTTCAAAAATAACATTTCTACGTCGTCTACCTACATGGTGTAATCTCGTCACAAAAAAGGCCATCCTAACAGTTCGGTTCTGTCACACTAGTTACCCTACCAGCAGTGGCGGACTCTCTGTTCGACTGCAGGGAATCACCGGGGCTCTTCGATTTACCATCTCAGACTCACCGCGGATGGTCCGCGGGTAGTCCGAGGCTTCCCCGAAGTCATAAGAAAATTTGAATGCCGCACAGCTTCTCAGCGAGTTCGAAACGGTAAATTGAAGAGCACCACTGTCGTGTAGAGGCCCAACGTAGTGAAAACACCTAGCCGCAAAGCTGACAAACATATAAAAACACGGCCTGTCCACGTAACACAGAAAAATGGTTAGTCCTGCATTACTCTCGTGCAGCCCGCGCACCGCGGAGATACATGCATCCTAGATTGTGCCCGTAAAGCTTGTGCACGCCATACCCTGTTTTGCGTTTAAATGATCGCTGCAAAATCGTAATTCATGCCACATACCTTGCTCCCATCGCTGCCTGTGACTCCGCGCTGCTTGCACAGCGGCACACAGCAGTGTACTGGCATTTCGCCAGCAAAAAAATATGACTGCGACAGTCGAAGCGCTGAAACGCGTACGTTCGCATGTGGGTCGCCCGCGCGTAGTGGTCAAGCCTCGCCAGCATCAAAATGGCGGATATGGTACCTGCTGCGTTCACTAGATGGCGCTGGTAATTTCGCATATTGCCTATTGGCCTAATACCTTCCCCCTTACTTTACTTGGCAATATTGTCTGTTACTTCTCATTAATATTCTGTAAAACACGAAAAATGTGCCCTTAATTATACACTTGTTTTCCTTATTCATTAACGAGAGTCTCGTACGGGAACTTGGTCAATTTTGGTTGTATATGGGGGACGATTGGTCAGCTGCCAGTTAGTAATAAGTTCACGTGCTACTTGACGCCAAACAGGCTCATAAAGGGTGTGCCACACTCACCGCCATGGCTACTTGTGGCGCTGATTGACACTCCCACGTTTAAATTGACATAGATACCAAATGAAGTGTCTGGGGGGATAGCTGTCGTAGTAGCTCAGTGGTAGAGCATCGAACGCGTTATACGAACGTCGCATGTTCGGATCCTGCCCACACAAGTTATCGTTTCATCCACTTTTCTTCTCATTTACATTACAATTGTCCTAAGAAATTCCCCTATACTTTCCTTCGCAGTAGTGTCTGTTACAATCTCATTAATATTGTGTAAAACAAAAACGAGCCCTTAAGTATACACTTGTTTCCCTTACTCATTAACGAGGGTTCTCGTACTGGCAGACTTGGTGCATTTAGGTTGTATATGGGGTACTATTTGTCAGCTGCCAGTTAGTAATAAGTTCACGTGCTACGTGACACCAAACAGGCTCATAAGAGTGTGCCACACTCAGCCGCCAAGGTTACTAGGGCGCTGATTGACACTCCACGTTTAAATTGACATCAATACCCAATAAAGTGGCTGGTGGGATAGCGGTCGTGGTAGCTCAGTGGTAGAGCATTGAACGTGTTTTCGAAAGTCGCAGGTTCGGATCCCACCCACGGCAAGTTATCTTTTCACCCGATTTTCTTCTCATTACATTTCAATTAGCCTAATAACTTCCCCTATACTTTCCTTCACATTATTGTCTGTTACATCTCATTATTATTTTGTAAAACACGAAAAACGAGCGCTAAAGTATACATCTGTCCTTTTATTCATTAACGAGGGTCTCCTACTGGCAGACTTGGTTTATTTAGGTTGTATACGGGGGACTATTGGTCAGCTGCCAAATAGTAATAAGTTCACGTGCTACTTGACGCCGAACAGGCTTATAAGAGTGTGCCACACTCGCCGCCGTGGCTACTAGTGGCCCTGATTGACACTCCCACGTTTAAATTGACATAGATACCCAATAAAGTGGCTGGGGGGATAGCTGTCGTGGTGGTTCAGCGGTTGAGCATCAAAGGCGTTATTCGAAGGTCGCAGGTTCGGATTCCTGCCCAGAGCAAGTTATCGTTTCACCCACTTTTCTTCTCATTTACATTACAATCGTCCTAACAAATTCCCCTATAATTTCCTTTGCAGTATTTTCTGTTACATCTCAATAATATTGTGTAAAACCGAAAAACGAGCCCTTAAGTGTACACTTGCTTCCTTATCATTAACGAGGGTCTCGTACTGGCAGACTTGGTGCATTTAGGTTGTATACGGGGGGACTATTGGTCAGCTGCCAGTTAGTAATAAGTTCACGTGCTACTGGACGCCGACAGGCTTATAAGAGTGTGCCACATTCACCGCCGGGGCTGCTAGTGGCGCTGATTGGACACTCCCACGTTTAAATTGACATAGATACCCAATAAAGTGCCTGGGGGGGGATAGCTTGTCGTAGTAGCTCAGTGGTAGAGCATCGAACGCGTTATTCGAAGGTCGCAGGTTCGGATCCTGCCGACGGCAAGTTATCTTTTCACCTACTTTTTGTCTCATTAACATTAAAAATTGGCCTAATAACTTTCCCTATACTTTCCTTGGCATTATTGTCTGTTATCATCTCATTATATTGTGTAAAACACGAAAACGAGCCTTACGGTATATATCTGCTTCCTCTTATTCATAACGATGGTCTCGTACGCCGACTGGTGCATTTAGGTTGTATACGAGGGGACTATTGGTCAGCTGCCAGTAGTATTAGATTCACGCGCTACGTGACGCAAAACAGGCTCATAAAGAGTGTGCCACTCTCGCCGCCGTGGCTACTAGTGGCGCTGATTGACACTCCCCCGTTTAAATGACATAGATACCATATAAAGTGGCTGGGGTTAGCGGTCGTGGTAGCTCAGTGGTAGAGCATCGAACGCGTTTTCGAAAGTTCGCAGGTTCGGATCCTGCCAACGGCAAGGTATCTTTTCACCTAATTTCTTCTCATTTACATTACAATTGGCCTATAACTTCCCCTATACTTTCCTGCATTATTGTCTGTTACATCTCATTAATATTGTGTAAAACACGAAAAACGAGCCTTTAAGTATACATATGTTCTCTTATTCATTAACGAGGTTCTCGTACTGGCAGACTTGTGCATTTAGGTTTGTATACGGGGACTATTGGTCAGCTCCCAGTTAGTAATAAGTTCAGTGC
>WOVY01000126.1:0-42789 GCA_013436015.1 Rhipicephalus annulatus | reverse complement strand
AAAGAACGCGCTTTGTTTTGCAAGAAGACTGCCAGGTGGCGATTCTCAGGTGTGTTGTGACTTGATGCGCTCGTTCGCCTCAGCTGCACTCTCGAGGCACTCTAACGCAGCACCTCGAAAATACCAGTTACCGCCTTTCTTGCGCAGAACATCAAATAATTGTTCTTGCCCTCCACACGCAAGACTATTGTCTTTGGACGACATTTGCACATTAAAAGCAGATACGGAGTTATTTTTTTTTTGTTCCACGTCTAAAGCGGGGTAGAGAAAAAGGCCACTTCCTGGTGCGGGTCTCATGGGCAGTTTGAACATTGGAAGTGCAGGAGTTAATGAGGCAAAGTTCAGTTGTCTAAAGCTGTGCGCTGGGGCACGAGGGGTCACTGGTTGGAATGCAGGTGCTCGTAAATTTTTTAAAGGTTAAGCTGCTAAGGGCTTCGCCTTGCCAGCGTCCATCAAGCCACATAAAACCAAAACCAAATCAGAACACCTGTACAAAAAAACAACGCACTGTGTACAATAACGCGACTTTATGTGTACAACAAAGAAATGTATCACATGACAATAGAAGATTACCTGGGCCAAACTACCGCCCATATATATATATATATATATATATATATATATATATATATATATATATAGGGAAAGAACTGTATACTAAGGGCTCGTTTTTCCGTGTTAAACACAATATTAATGAGATCAACAGACAGTAATGCCAAGGAATGTACACGGGAAGTTATTAAAACCAATAGAATGTAAATAAGAAGAAAGAAAAGTGGATGAAAAAATTACCAACTGTGAGCAGGAATCGAACTACGACCTTCGAAGTACGCGTTCGATGCTCAACGGGCTCAACATTCGAAAGGTCGTAGGTTCGATTCCTGCTGACAGTTGGTAATTTTTTTCATCCACTTTTTCTTTCTTCTTATTTTACATTCTATTGGTTTTAATAACTTCCCGTGTACAATTCCTTGGCTTACTGTCTGTTAGATCTTATTATTATATATATAAATTATATATATATATATAATAAAATATATATATAATAAATATATATATATATATATATATCTGTCCGTGCGTCTTTTCATCTATCTGTTCGTTATTAATACTATTCCGCGACTTCAACGTAAACGTGTAAACCTAACGCCAAGCTTCGCTGACTCGTTATCGTTAACTTCGTAGAGATGTTTTCACAACACAAGCTGTTATGAGATCACAAGAAGGGTCGTGTGGCGCCGTGGTTGTCCTCCGCCGCTGGTATCCTAGCCACTCGCGGACTAAGTGAGAAAAAAAAAACACCCACCGCATTTCAAGTCGGGTCCACTGCGTGCCAGCCAGTATTGTACCGCAGAAAAACAGTCCAGTGCTCTGAACAGTGTTGCAAACTTGCACTCAGACAGGTCTGATGTCGGTAAAGAAGTTGTCATACAAAGTATCAGCAATAAAGTATTCTAGAACAGCAACAGGAACAACAGGCGTCAACACAATGCTTATTGCGTGAAGAGTGGGTCATAAATTGCTGCCCGCCCACTACAAAAAAAAAACGCAGGCCTGCTCGAAGGAGTAGATCAGTCACTGTGAAAGCTAGGAGAGGGGATTTTTAGAGCATTTTCTAAACACTCAAAGGGCAGCTGCTGCAAGCACACTTGCTTAGTGCCCACTACTGGACTATTGTCAAAAACTTTCAAGTAGTAGGCCGGCCTTCTCTATGGTATTTTTTGTCATTCTTCTGAGAAAGCTAGTATCCGCTAAACACTTGCGAATTAGTTTGTGCAAGTTGTTTATGCAGTGGCTCATGACGATGAAGAATTATTTGCTCTGGTAGGTATCTGCCACAGTTAATAGGTGAACAAGAACAAGCTTTTGTAATGGGTTGGAGCATTGGACCACTGACTTGTTGCGCGGTTCGCATGTGCAACAACTGTTTTTTTTTCGTAATTTTAAAAACGCTGTATCAGTTTTTCCGACATCAAGCCTGCCTAAGGCAAGTTTGCGAACATTGTTCCTAAAACCAGCGTGGCTCAGTGGTAGAATACTGGGCTTCCACCGAGCCTACCTGGATTCGAGCCCCACTGTAGCATTGGTACTAGGTATTTTTTTCCTTATTTCCTGTGATGTAGTTACCGACCGCCGTAGGCGGCGGCTGCGGCAGACCTTCTGTACGTTGGCGCGTGACCAAAATTTTGATATCATAGCAGCTTTTGCTGTGAAAGCTTGTTGATCACCTATCATAGCAGGACCGTGGTGAAGCCGCAAGTCGGCCATAATGACTGAGCAAATCCTCCTCTCGTGTATACATACGAACGTGAAGCAAAAGGAATGACTCATTCGCTGGCTTGGAAAGCACGTAGGAGCTCAGCGTGCGTGTCCTGGAGATTTGAAACCAACGAAACCGGGCTCAACATTCTGGGCCTACACGATACCGTTGGTACAATTATTTTTGCCGCCTATTTAACAGCGAGAAACAGCTTGCGGGTGAGGAAGAGAGTACAGGAGAGAGCGTGCTAGATGCGCTTAACGTCTAACTGCTTTGTACGAGCAGAACTCGTCCTGCCCAAACAGCTTTGGATGAGTAGAACTCGTCTTCCCCAACTGTTACCAAATAGCTTTGTATGAGTAGAATTCGTCCTATCGGAATAGGTTCAGGCGGAGAAGCGTGCATGAACCACTTACGTTGCGTGCCAACGATCAGATGACCGCAATTTTTCCGGGGATTTATTTTTCTTCTGCAAAAAGAGCGTGGTTTTTGTAAGTGTGTGGTGGTAGCGACACATGCCTAGCTGGCCCGTGAACACAAAAACAGAGCTATTTCTTTTCGCGATATTCTCGCAGTGATGACGACTCGAGTACAGATATTTATTGTGTGCGCAGAAATGAAGACAGCGATGACGGTGAATGGAGTAGCTGCTCCGATGATGATGAAGACATCTCTCCCTCACGCGACCAACGCGGCGCCTGGTCACCGTGCCCACGTTCCCCGTAAAAACTCACTTCGGTAGGCAATGTTCAACCACAGTGACCTTGGGCGCCGTATTTGATATTCCATTGCGGTTCCTCTACTGCCGAAAGGGCGAGCATAGCATGCGAAAGAGAAAAGAAGTTTTAACATGCACGTGCGAGCTGTTACTGCACACATATCGAACAAGATACTACATATGTGCACATGACGCCCTCAGTACAAACGTGTAGTTTGTTGTCGCAAGCAGGAAAACTGCACAACCTTCAGTGACCTGCAGGAAGTCCGTCTCTGTTCTGTTTTGTCATGATGTCCTGGCGCAATTTCGCTGTGAACATCAATTACTTCAAACGCTGCAAGGCACAGAACATACGCTCTCGTTATATGGAGTGCTGAGATCCGGTAGCTAACAAGAGGTTTCGTAAATGTTGCTACTAGTGCAATAACCTCCGGGAGGGCACTGCATAGTGAGCAACGCGGCCAAAAACGTACACATACTCGGAGCATGACGCAACGAACCGAACCAGCTGATACTCTCTATGAAACTGGTATCGCAGTAATAGAATTACTCGAGATTTGGTTAAATCTAATTTAGGCAGATTTCTATAAATCTCTATTGGTTGTCTGGTTAAAAGTAAATTCAGTATCGAACACTGCAAATTTCTAGTTCAAGTAATTGCTAAATACTTTGATCAGACTTTTTTACGTTGCAACGAACATCAAGACAGAAGAAACACAATATGCTTGTAAAACAGAAATTAAAGAAGAAATGACTGTGAATAATATCTGGCTAACTTCAAAAATGTTGGCCTGAAATATAGCTAGCGGGTTGTCTTAACATCTCAGAGACTATCTCGTCTGTGGACGCTCATCTAAAAAGAGGCAGCACTTCTAAGCCTCTAATGACAGTGGTTTTGCCTGCTACCCATTAAATGATCTGTGAATAAATGTAAATAGTGTGGTATTAGCTTGTTTTAATTTACTTTTGTCATTTTTAAAACATTGTTGGTCCTTACGCAAACACGCCGGAGGTTATAATGGAGGCTTGAATGATTGATACTAAAAACATGGAACCACTGTGTGCTTCCATTTTCGGTTTGAGCAGTTTTTTGTGCTCTGTTCTCTTTTTATGTATCGAAAGTGTTACACTTTTTCCAACATGGCACGATCACCTGGTAATAAAACGTTTTATGAAGTGCATTTCTTTGCAAAGCGTTATTTTGATGTGTTGGGAAGTGTTATGGTAAAACTGAAAAATGAACAATTCTCTGTGTTCCTTAAACATCCTATGTTTGTGCTCAATTAGCATTTATTTCTTCCCCAAATATATTTACCTGGCCAGGAAAAAAATACCATGAAAGTGGCATTGATCATTCTACTCGTCAGTTGGAATGCTGCGTCTGTCATGGCATGTAAGTTCAGTACAAAAAAATCTTTAAGAACGAGGTACATATAAACTAGTGAAACAGTAAGAAAGCTAGTGCAAGAAATATAGGCTAATCAGATGTGTACTGTATTTTGACTCTGTGCATGAAATACTGTCAATAAACACCATGCTTGGGCAGAATGCTTGTCAGCTTGAGCATTGCAGTGGTTACAGATCATAAAAAATTGAAGGGTATATATATATATATATATATATATATATATATAGGTTAGGGCGCTATTAGCCGGCACACAGTGAGCATGCACAATGGCGACAGTAACGGCCAAGCACGAATTCTCAGCGCGAGTGGCGTTTTTTTTTTTTTTTGGTAGACCCACTAGAAAAGCACTTGAGAGTTCGACCCATTAATTGTTCGGTGGCTCTCTACAATTACCCCAAAGTCGAAGAGGGAGCCGCCTGGCGACCTAACAGCTTGTCACTATGAGCGGGTCATAATAAGCCTTTCAGGCGCTCCACGCTAACAATGGTCGCACCCACGACGGCGGATGTCCGAAAGATTCTTCAATTGGTCGATCAGATAGTTGACCGGAGATGTGCGCTCGATCAACCAGTAGGGTCCGTCGTATTTGGGGAGTTGTTTATGGAAGAAAGGTCCGCTACAGAGGTCGGGCATGAGAGCCAGACAGGGAACCAGCAAGGAACGTGGGCTCAGAAGTTGGTGCAGCCATAACGGAATTCTCTTCTGCCGGTCTTGCTCATTACGTCGTAAAAGTCTTGGCAAGCTCGCGACATTCTTCAGCAAGCCTGGCTGTCTCAGAAATAGGTGCACACTCAGATGGATTCCGCGTGTACGGGAGTATTGTGTCAATGGTGTGTGACGGGTGCCTTCCGTACAGCAAGAAGAAAGGTGAAAAACCGGTCGTGCTCTTAGGGGCGGTGTTTGCAGGCGTAGGTGACGAAAGGGCAGTATAGTATACTAATTCGTGTGATTGGCGGCAACGTAGATCGAAAGCTTGTCACCGAAGCGTACGGTGAGACCATCCGTCTGCGGGTGGTAAGCACTAGTTTTTCGGTGGACAGAATGGCACTCAGTCAGAATGGCCTCGACGACTTCTGAACAAGAAAACACGGCTTCGATCACTGACAAGCTCCTGGGGTGGACCGTGGCGCAGTATGAATTCACGCGGTAGGAAAGAGGCACATCACACGCAGTAGGCTGCAGGAAAGAGCGGCGGTTCGGGCGTATTGCGTTAAATGGACTACGGCGACGATGGCCCAAGCAGTTACCAGCCGACGTCAGAGGAAGTGGGTCCATAAAATCAATACGTATGCGCTCGAATGGACGGTCAGGGCAAGGTAACGGTTTCCAGACCGGCTGGCGACATGTGTGCTGACGGTTTTGCGGCGTTGGCAAGCGAGGCAGGAGCGAACGAACTGCTGCACGCAGCGGTACATCCCGCGTCAGAAGTAGCGTTGTCGAATGCGATAGTAGGTTTTGAATACCCCAGAGTGCGCGCGTTGCGATCTGAATGAAAGGATTCACATATCTCCGGACCGCAGACTGCGGGGTATCACGAGTGACCACTGCCAGCCATCCGCGTCGTAATTGCGTTGGTGTAGGAGGCCGTCACGAATGGCGAAATGATGAGCTCGATGACGCAAGGCACGTGTGGATGGCGTTGCGGACGAATCAGAGAGCAAGTCGATTAGCGGGGCCATCCATTCATCCGTTCGCTTGTTTGGTAGCGATGATGTCAACATCAATGCAGAAACAGCAACTGAGGATCATGAGAAGAGCACGTCGTCTTAAGGCAGAGGGGAGTGCGAGAGGGCTTCAGCATCAACATGCTGATGTCGTTGCGGTACAGCACGCGGTTGTCGTAGTCTTGTAAGCGAAGAGCCCAACGGGCGAGACGGCCTGATGGATCCTTCAATAATGACAGCCAGCATAGTGCATGATGCTCGGTAACGACGTCGAATGGACGACTATACAAATAAGGCCGCCGAAACTTTGTAAGTGCCCAGACAATTGCCAAGCACTCTTTCTCCGTGACGGTGTAGTTTGTCTCGGCTCTCGTGAGCGTACGACTTGCATATGCCACGAAATATTGAGGGAATCCGGATTTGCGCTGCGCCAGCACTGTGCCGAGGCATACACCGCTGGCGTCCGTGTGCACCTGCGTTGGGGCCATAAGGTCGTAATGGCGTAGAATGGGAGGAGACGTCAAACAAATGGCGGAGCTTCACGAAGGCGTCCGTCGCACTCAGACGACTCGAATTGAGAGCCCGTTACTTCCAAGGAGCTTGGTCCAGCGGTGATATGATCGTGGCGAAGTTCCGTATGAAGCGTCGGAAGTATGAGCACAGGCCCACGAAACTACGCAGTCTTTGACGGACGCAGGATTTGGGAATTTGCCATAGCCGAAGCTTGGCTGGGTCAGAAAGAATGCCTTCCTTGGACACGACGTACCTTAAGATGGTGAGTTGCCGTGCTGCAAAGCTGGCACTTCTTCAGAATTAGTTGCAAGCCGGCATCGCTCACACGTGCGAAAACTTTTTTCAAATGTTAGAGATGCGTGGAGAAGTCTGGAGTGAAGACAACAACGTCATCGAGGTAACGCAAGCATGTGTGACATTTAAAGTTGCGCAGAACGGTGTCCATCATGCGCTTGAAGGTCGCAGGTGCATTACACAGACCAAACGGCATGACGTTGAATTCGTATAAGCCATCGGGTGGGATGAAGGCATTCTTCCGTCGAGCGTCATGAGCCATGGGTACTTGCTAGTACCCCCCGAGCGCAGATCCAGAGAAAAAACAATTCGGGCTCCGTGAAGGCTGTCAATTGCGTCATCGATGCGCGGCATGGGGTAAAACATCCTTGCGAGTGACCTCATTGAGCCGTCTGTAGTCCACACAGAACCGCACAGAACAATCTTACTTCACCACAAGAACTACAGGAGACGGCCCATGGACTGTACGACGGCCGAATAACGTCGCGTCGGAGCATATTGTCAACCTGCTCGTTAATTTCCCGACGTACAGGTGGCGACACACGGTATGGACGTTGATTTAATGGTGGATAGGCACCAGTGTCAATAGGATGCGTAACAGTGGACCGCGCGACCGAGAGAACTTCGCCCGACATCAAAAGAAGAACAGTGTTCTTGCAACCGGCGCAGAATCTGGGAACGCTGTACCGACGTAAGCTTGTCATCAATATAGGGGCCAAATACATCATGAGATGATGAATCAGAAGTGGAAAAGAGCACTGATGGTACGCGATACGGGACAACGCGAGTCATCGGGTACGTCCAGGACTTGTGCGTCGTCGACTGGTTCCGCTCTACCAAGACATTCCCCTCGAACCAAGCTAACAGTGTACGGGGATGAGTTGGTCACAAAAATATTGGCGTTGCCCTGGATGATTTGCACGGTCGCGATAGGTACTAGCAACCCTTTCCTTCTGGAAGCACGGTCGGATGACGAAACGGGGGGTAATTGTGTCGGAGAGACCGGTGCAGTAGTCCGATACATCCTTTGTCGAGCTTGGAGGCACTATGGTATCGTCTTTTCACGAGAAGTTTGCTCAGTGTCGAGAGACTCTCTTCTGGCGTCAAATGCGAGAAGGGTGAGAGTTCAATTTCGGCGGCGGCACAATGGATGACGGCGTCATTGCGGGAGAGAAAATCCCATTCCAGGATGACTTCTTGAGAACAAGCAGGAATGATGATGAATTGGGGCGACATACAGAACGTCCTGAACGACAACGCGAGCTGTGCACCCTGCTGTAGGATGAATATGATGTGAACTAGCGGTACGAAAGGGACCACCCAGAAATTGGCATCGCCACTTTTCGAAGAAAGCGGCAAAGCTTTTCGTCCATAACTGATACGGCAGCTCCAGTGTCAATAACAGCAGATGCATAAACAACGTCCACAAGCACGTCAATGACATTAGATGGGCGCTATCAGGTCTTTCACAATGCGATAGCGTCGCAGCCCTTGCCTTGGGGACAGCGACTACTAGTTTTCCTGGTCGTGAGTAGCTGAACTTGGCCGCATGGGGGACGGGGAACGACGTCGTGGAGACGGTGATCTTCGAGGAGATGGACCTGGGTGAGACGGCGATGGCATAGACGGCTATTCTTCGTGATAGGGACGGCTGAGGTGGCCAGCAACAGGCGAAGAATTTGGGAGCCGACTGTACGCGATGGCAATAACGGGCTACTTGACTGGCGTAACCGCAGGCAAAGCAGATGGACCGGTTGTCAGGTGTGCGCCATCTGTTCACCGGGGTAGGTCTCACCCATGTCACAGGGACCGATGAACGGAACAGTGATTGCATGGTGGGCTGGTGCTGAGTCTGAGGGGTCGCGCAAAATACGCAGCCGGCATACCCGCTGCAAAGGACGGAGGTCACGCGGCAGCTTCGGTGTAAGTCAGTCGGGCGGGCGCTTGAATGACTGGAGGCGGCCTGGCGACCACTTGGGCGTAACTTGGGGGCGCAGGGGCTGGAAGTTGTTGTGAGTGATACGCAGGCATGACTTCCGCTAATTCATGCTCAATCGCTCGGCAGATAGGTGAGAGAATGGTAGTGGCCGATTGTTGAACAGCCGGTGGGTGGACAAAGGGCAGGAGAGAGAACTGGCGCGCGATTTCCTCACGTATGAAGGACTTGAGGTTTGCCAGCAGCGCCACCTGATCACATCTCGCCTCCAAGCCAGCAAGCTCTGCATCTCGTGGTGTGGAGCGACGGTCATCGAACGCTGCCGGTGGAGCTCCTCGTAGCTCTGCACAATGTGATGACCTCAGCCACTGTGCCTGGGTTTTTGGCAAGCAGCATCGCGAAAGCATTATCGTCAATGCCTTTCATGACGTTCCGGATCTTGCCGGATTCAGACATGCTGCTGTTGGATTTCTTGCACCAGTCCAGGACATCTTCTATGTAACTGGTGAATGATTGACCGGCCTGCTGAGCACGTTCGCGTAAGCGCTGCTCGGCTTGCAGCTTACGAACTTCAGGAGGCCGAAAACGTTGGTGATGGCGGTCTTAAAATCTGACCAGGTTGTGAAATCAGACGCGTGGTTGTTGTGCCGCAAACTTGCAACTCCCGCAAGGTAGAACACCAAGTTTGTCAACTTGCCGTCCTCGTCTCTTTTGTTGGGGATGCTCACGCGCTCGTAAATGGCGAGCCAGTCCTCCATGTCAGTGCAATTGGTGCCCGTGAAGATGGGTGGATCGCTGATCCTGGGGACACCGGGACAACGGGGTGGCATGGGAGGAGGCGTTTGCTGAGAGGCGTCGCGGGACATGGTAGATGTCAGGGTACGTAATCGTAGTTCCAAGGGCATCAAAAGTGATCGTAGCACTCCCCACCAATTTGGTACGGCGTTTATTAGCCGGCACACACCCAGCATACACAATGGCGACAGTAACGGCCAAGTACAGACTCGACCCTCAGCGCGAGCGGTGTTGGCGTCCTCTTTTTGGGTAGACCCACTAGAAAGCACTTGAGAATTCAACCCATTTCATTGTTCGGCGGCTTCTTTACATATATATATAAAGAAGCTTCTTTGTATATATATAAGTCTATATATATATATACATAAATATATATATATATATATATATATATATATATATTGTGAGAATTCATTGTACGTCATCTTCCTCATCCATCAATAACCATCATCAGTCTTCGCCCCGTTCCTCTTCATGATCGGCGCCATCTTGCTGTTGCTTCAATAAAGCGTCAGCTGCACCGTTGTATTTCAAGTGGTGGAAGGTGCTTCCCGATCTCTTCGACCTCTCTCCATCCAAAGCCAGCTCCTGGAGCTCCGTTCGGGACGTCGCTTGCGCCAGCAGAGCACCATGGCCCAAGAGCAAGCCCAATCGAACCACCCGCCGGCGCAACCACCAGCCGCCAACCCTAGCCCGGTCAACAACCCCCCTCGGGAGCCTCCAATCTTCTCCGGTCTGCCTGGCGAAGATGTCGAAGACTGGCTTGACAACTATGACCGCGTAGGTGTCTACAACAACTGGAACGAGGCATCGAAATTAGCACACGTCCAGTTCTAACGTCTCTCAGGTTGCCAAGACGTGGTTCCTGAACCATGAGAGCGACTTCCGCGATTGGTCTTCCTTCAAAGACCAGCTCCGACGCATTTTCGGTACACCGACCGTCCGTTCAGAAGTTGCTCGCAAGAAACTGGCAGAAACGCGTTCAACATTGCGGTGAGTCCTACACTTCCTATATTGAGGATGTGCTTGCACTTTGCCGCCGTATCGACGACACCATGCCAGAAGGTGATCGTGTCCGGCACCTTCTGAAGGGTATCGGACCTACCGCTTTCAACGCCCTCGTCGCACACAACCCTTCGACGGTTTCCGACGTCATCTCGGTATGCCAGCGGCTTGATACCTTGCAGTCAATCCGCCTACGACCCGACTTCTCTGAGAACCCCCTGGCAAACAGTATGGAGCTCCGATCCATCATTCGAGACATAATTCGTGAGGAATTGCAAGCCTACACTTTACCTCCTTCTAACAACGTTCCCGCTCAACCCGCCTCTAGTGATCTGCGTGGAATTATTAGGGAAGAAATGTCAGCGTTTCCAAAGCATTCACCGTGCTCCACCATGCGCCCAACCCCCTTCGTATGCACAGATCGCTGCAATGCAACCCTCGCCGTCTCAAGTACCACCACCTGTACCTGATCACGAACATCTCGCACCTCTAGTCGCCCGTCCACCGAACCCTACCTACCATTCTTCCTGGCGGGCCCCACGTCCTATTTGCTACTACTGTGGAATTCGAGGACACATTTACCGGGTCTGTCGACGTCGGCAGCAAGATGAACGTCGTGGTTATGCCGCTTTTGAACGAGACGACACATGTGCTCGAGGTTACTACCGTTATGCCGACAGTCCTTCCAACCACCGATCACCGTCTCCTGTGCGCATTTCCAACCCGACCAACATTACACGTGCATCCCGACCACGCTCCCCTTCGCCACTCCGACGCTCTGTTTCACCACTTCGGCCTGTCTCTCAACTGGCTGCCCAGCGATCGGAAAACTAAACAGTGCAGTTTTTGGAGGGAAAACTGCATCGCGGCGAAATGACCCAAGTCCTCCTGAACGACCGTCAAACATGTTATTGGTAACTGTGGAAGGTGTGCGGGTGTTGGCTTTGGTGGACACGGGAGCAACTATTTCAGTTATGCGTGCCGACTTGTGTTCTCGATTGCGGAAAGTGAAGACACCCTACCTTGGATCATCTTTGATTGGGGCCAATGGAGCAATAATTAGACCATCGGCCCAATGTACAGCGCGTGTCTTCATTGATGGTATTCTTCATCACATCACCTTCGCTGTCTTAATTTCATGTGCTCATGAACTAATTTTAGGTTGGGACTTTCTCTCATCAGCATCTGCATTAATTTCTTGCCGTCAACGTGTAGTCGAAATGACCGAGACCGATCACTGCAGCGAACGCGTCGACGAAAAACCATTGCGTTTCTTCACAGCTTCCGAATCCATACTACTCCCGGGTCAAGAGCAACTCATCACCATCACTTCTCCGAATATTGCCAATGGTGACGTCCTTATCGCCCCTTCCAGCAGCTGTCTAGCTCGCGGCGTTGTAGTCCCCTCCAGCCTGGTGCGCTTCAAGGACAGTGCAGCGATAATCATTGGCCTGAACCCTACCCCAGAGCCCGTCCTTCTACCCCAAGGTTCTGCAGTGTCATGTTATGTGGATACCCAACCGGTTTCTTTGGTCTCTCTTGACGCCTTGACAGCTCAGCCACAACAGGCCCAGGCTGTACTTCCTCCTCCTTTGCTCCCGGGATAAATCCGGATCTTTCTGCTTCTCAGCGTGAGGCGTTGCTGAATTTGCTCAGGAAACACCAGACCTCCTTCGACGCCAATGCTTCGACACTAGGACAGACCACAGTTGCGCATCATCGCATCGACACTGAAGGTCAGACTGTTGTACGCCGTCGTCCCTACCGAGTCTCCTTGGCCAAGCGCAAAATCATCGAGGAAAACGTGACCGATATGCTAAACAGAAACATCATACGACCCTCTACCAGTTCTTGGTCATCACCCGTTGTGTTGGTACAAAAGAAGGATGGATCGGTACGATTTTGTGTTGATTACCGCGCGCTCAACAAGATTACCCGAAAGGATGTATATCCGATGCCCCGTATAGATGATGCACTTGACTCATTGCAAGGCGCCCAATACTTCTCCACCCTTGACCTTCGGCCCGGGTATTGGCAAATACCAATGGACGAAGCAGACAAAGAAAAGACCGCCTTTTCTACGCCGGACGGTCTTTACGAGTTTAACGTAATGCCATTCGGTCTATGTAATGCTCCCGCCACATTTGAAAGGATGATCGACACTGTTCTTTGCGGCCACAAGTGGAAAACTTGTCTATGCTACCTCGATGATATCGTCGTGTTTTCTTCCACTTTTGATGATCATCTGCAACGCCTAGATCAAGTGCTCACATGTCTCTCCAATGCTGGACTTCAACTAAACACAAGGAAGTGCCATTTTGGCAACACAGCTATAAAAGTTCTAGGACATCTCGTTACTAAAGATGGCATCCAGCCCGATCCGGACAAAATTTCCGCAGTCCTCAACTTTCCGCGACCCTTTCGTTCCAAAGAACTACGCAGTTTCCTTGGACTCGCATCGTACTTTCGCCGCTTCATTCGCAACTTTGCCACTATTGCCGCTCCTCTCCACAAGCTCCTTGCTAGTACCGGTTCCTTCGATTGGAATGATCAATGCGAAGCCTCATTTCAAGAACTCAAGCAGGCACTAACATCCCCACCGGTGCTTTGTTATTTCGATGACAAGGCACCTACGATATTACACACTGACGCGAGTGGACAAGGAATCGGCGCCGTACTGCTCCAGCGCGACCATGCCTTTCGCGAGAAAGTTGTCGCGTATGCAAGCCGCACTCTGACCACTGCAGAGAAGAGGTACTCGATAACCGAACAAGAGTGCTTGGCTGTTGTCTGGTCCATCCAAAATTTCGTCCGTACCTACATGGTCGACATTTTACTGTTGTGACAGACCACCATGCTCTTTGCTGGTTGTCCACAATCAAAAACTTGTCGGGACGACTTGGCCGCTGGATTCTCCGATTACAATCTTATGACTTTGACGTCATCTACAAGACTGGAAGACAACATCAAGATGCCGACGCTTTGTCACGATGCCCTTTGCCGCAGTTTTCGGTGCACGTCACATCCCCTTGTCAAATTGGCTATACGGAGGACGCCTCGTCGATATCATCCATTTCTTCCCAACCTTCATCCACCCGTCCGTCAGCACTTGCTACTCACCAGCGAGCCGATTCTTATTGCACTGACATCATTGGTCGGCTTACCGGTGCTTCGTCTT
The DNA here is from genome assembly GCA_013436015.1 of Rhipicephalus annulatus. Lineage (NCBI taxonomy): Eukaryota > Metazoa > Arthropoda > Arachnida > Ixodida > Ixodidae > Rhipicephalus > Rhipicephalus annulatus. The sequence continues at coordinate 29,018 of WOVY01000126.1, read as the reverse complement.
CCCCTAATGCCAGGCTCCGGAAACAACTCCGCCTATTCAAGTTGGAGGACGATGTGCTATATAGATACATTTTGCACCCGGAAGGCCACCGATGGGTTCCCGTCGTACCACGCGCACTACGCACTGAAGTTCTGTGCGCTTCCCACGACGACCCGACGTCAGGACACTTGGGTTTCTACAAAACATACGAGCGCATCCGCAGTCGATTTTTCTGGCCAGGTCTTTCCACGACAGTAGCTAAATATATTGCCTCGTGCGCACTTTGCCAACACCGCAAGCGGCCCACTACTACTCCAGTCGGGACCCTACAACCACTTCCTTGTCCATCAGAGCCGTTCTCTGTCGTCGGAATTGACCTCTTCGGGCCCCTCCCAACTACATCAGACGGCAAGAGGTGGATCGTCACCGCGGTTGATCACTTGACCCGGTACGCTGAGACGGCCTCAATCACTTCAGGAAGTGCTTCGGAAGTAGCAACTTTCTTTTTGAATGCTATTTATCTACGTCATGGAGCCCCTCGTGTCCTTTTGAGCGACCGGGGAAAGGCATTTCTTTCAAGCACGCTCAGTGAAGTTCTCCAAGCATCAAAAACAGTTCATAAAACAACATCTAGCTATCACCCGCAAACCAATGGCTTAACGGAAAGATTTCATCGCACGCTGTGTGACATGCTGTCCATGTATATCCGACCGGACCATCGCAATTGAGATGCCATACTACCCTTTGTCACGTATGCATATAATACGTCAGTTCAACGAACCACAGGCTATTCTCCATTTTTCCTAGTATACGGACGCCAACCGACATCACCACTCGACGTTTCATTCTTTTCTGGCCCCGTCAACTCTTCACCATTCGTTTGCGACCAGTTTCTGTCCCGCGTTGCTCGATGCCGTCGTCTTGCCCGCGTAAACACCGAAGCTAGCCAAGAAGATCGCAAACATCGTTACGATGCCACTCACTGCGTCGTTCTCTACCGCCCTGGCGACAATGTACTTCTGTGGACTCCTGCGCGAACGCCTGGCTTATGCGAAAAGCTTGAGTCACGCTATCTTGGCCCTTACAAAGTTATCGAACAGACCTCACCAGTGAACTACCGTGTCACACCTGTTCATGTCCCCACTGACCAACGCTGCCGCGGGACAGAGATTGTGCACGTTTCGCGTCTCAAGCCCTATTGTATGCGTTCCACAGCGTAATTCGCGGCCAGGCTGGCCGCTTCCGTCGACGGGGGAAATTAGTGTGAGAATTCATTGTACGTCATCTTCCTCATCCATCAATAACCATCATCAGTCTTCGCCCCGTTCCTCTTCATGATCGGCGCCATCTTGCTGTTGCTTCAATAAAGCGTCAGCTGCACCGTTGTATTTCAATATATATATATAGGAAAGAATTGTATTCCTAAGGGCTCGTTATTGCGTGTTTTCACACAATATTAACAAGATCTAAGAGACAGTAATGCCAAGGAATGTGTAGGGGAAGTTATTAGAACCAATGGAATGTAAATAAGAAGAAAAATGTGGGTGAAAAAAAAACCAGCCGTGAGCAGGAATCGAACCTAAGATCTTCGAATAAAGTGTTAGATGCTGTGCGCCTGGCCCACATACCGGTGTGCTGCCGCTGTGCGATTCCTGCTCACGGCTGGTTATTTTTTCACCCATTTTTCTTTCTTCCTATTTACATTCCATTGGTTCTAATAACTTCCCCTATGCATTGCTTGGCATTACTGTCTGTTAGATCTCACTATATATATATATATATATATATATATATATATATATATATATATTGTTACACGCAAGAAGTACACGAAAAGGTTGAAAAATAGGCGAGCCTGGATGGTTCGCGTTTACTTCCACAAGGGGTCTCGAGACAGCACACACAACGTCGTCTTCCTTCTTCACCTTTTGTCTGAATGTTCATTCGCGCTGTATGCGCCGTGCATTGCAACCGCTCGTGACATTTCCCCGTTGGCAGACGAAGCCCGCCGGGCGAGTCACTCAGTGGTTCGTGCATTGCATAGCTTCATGCGAGCGACGTGCGCCACTTCTGTTTTAGCCGAGCGCCGTCCAGTGCTTGTGAGCCGTGCTATGCGGTAGTTGACCTCACTGAGGCGTTCGAGGATAACGTAGGGCCCGACATAGTGAGCGAGAAATTTCTGGTACAGGCCACGTTTCCGTAAAGGCGTCCAGAGCCACACCTGATCTCCAGGATTGAAGTGAACATGTCGGTGACGGTCGTCATAGCGGATCTTTGACCGGCCTTGCGAGGTGACGGTGCGTAGCCGAGCGAGGCGTCGCGCTTCTTCTGCTCTACAGAGAATCTCGTTGATCGGCTCACTGTGATGAGCAGAGTAGGGAAGCATAGTGTCAAGATTATAGCGTGGTGGACGAGCATAAAGGAGAAAGAAAGGTGAGTAACCAGTGGTCTCATGTCTTGCGGTGTTGAAAGCATAGGTGATGAAAGGCAAAATTGTGTCCCAGTTCTTGTGCGCGGAGTCGATGTACATGGACAGCATGTTGGCAAGCGTTCGGTTCGTGCGTTCCACTAGACCATTAGTCTGTGGATGGTATGGAGTGGAATGGCGGAAGCTTGATGAGCACAGACGAAGGGTCTCTTCGACAACATCCGCGGTAAATTGCCGCCCACGGTCGCTGATTACGATGCGAGGAGGTCCGTGTCTGAGGATAACTTGAAACAGCAAGAAGATGGAAACGTCTTTTGCTGTGGCCGACGGCAGTGCTGCCGTCTCACAATAACGGGTTAAGTGGTCTACGCAAACGATGACCCAACGATTGCCGTCTGTGGATCGCGGAAAAGGGCCCAGAAGATCTATACCAACTTGCTCAAAGGGGGTGCTAGGAGGCGAAACAGGCTGAAGGCGACCAGACGGCGCGTCAGTTGGTCGCTTGTAACGCTGACATTGGGTGCAGCTGGCGACGTACCGTTCGGTATCATTGCGCATCCGGGGCCAATAAAAGCGTTCCTGAGCACGGTAGAGTGTTCTTGTGCATCCAAGATGTCCGGAAGTTGGTTCGTCGTGCATGGCAGATAATACGTGACTGCGAAGGCTCTTGGGGACAACCAAAAGGTAGCGCGCACCGGTAGCCGAGAAGTTCGTCTTATATAGGGCGCCGTCACGTAAGCGAAAACGATTGTCTGCAGCGGACTCCCGCGCGGGCCGCGAATAGCGGCTGTAAGCTGTCGTCTTTCCTCTGCTCTGATATGAAGGTATCCATATCCGGAAATCCCGTGGACACAAAAGCGATGTATTCATCAAAGTTGTCCGCGTCACATTCAGTCGTTGGGAGTGGCAGGCGAGAGAGACAATCAGCATCAGCGTGTCGCCGGCCGCTCTTGTAGGAAACAACGAAATCATACTCCTGCAGACGGAGCGCCCAGCGTGCTAGTCGACCAGAGGGATCCCGAAGATTCACAAGCCAGCATAGAGAGTGATGATCCGTGACGACAGTAAAGGGGCGCCCGTAGAGATACGATCGAAACCGTTGCACAGCGAAGACGACCGCCAGACACTCTTGTTCGGTGACAGTGTAGTTGCGCTCGGGGCGACTCAATGAGCGGCTAGCGTACGATATCACATGCTCGCTGTCGCCGACACGCTGAACTAGTACGGCGCCAATGCCAACACCACTAGCATCGGTATGAACTTCTGTCGGTGATGACGGATTGAAGTGGCGAAGAATAGGCTGGGACGTCAACAGTAGCTTTAGCTGCCGAAACGATGAGTCGCATTCCGAGCTCCACTCGAAAGGAACACCTTTTTGGAGAAGGCATGTGAGCGGATGAGCTATGTCAGCAAATTTGGGAATGAAACGGCGAAAGTAGGAGCATAACCCTAAAAAACTTCGTAGCTGCTTCACAGAGCGAGGTGCCTCGAATGCCTCCACAGCTGTTGTCTTTTGTGGATCTGGTCGTATACCTTCTTTGTCGATCAGGTGTCCCAGCACAAGTGTCTGTCGTTCACCAAAATGGCACTTTTTAGAATTAAGCACAAGGCCGGCCTTCCTCAAGCAGTTTAGTACCAAGTCCAGGCGCTCGTTATGCTCACGAAAGGTTCGGCCGAAGATCACAACGTCGTCTAGGTAGCACATACAAACTTCCCACTTCAAACCGCGAAGTATAGTGTCCATGAACCTTTCAAACGTTGCGGGGGCGTTACAAAGCCCGAAAGGCATCACGTTGAATTCAAATAGTCCGTCGGGCGTTACAAAAGCGGTCTTCTCTCTGTCATCCGGGTGCATAGGGATTTGCCAGTAACCTGATCGTAAATCCACAGAAGAGAAGTAAGAAGCCGCAAAGAGGCAATCGATGGCGTGGTCAATTCGTGGGAGTGGGTATACGTCTTTCCTAGTAACGGCATTTAGGCGACGGTAATCGACACAGAATCGCCACGTGCCGTCTTTCTTCTTCACCAGTATCACTGGAGCTGCCCAAGGGCTAGACGATTCCCGAATTACTCCTTTACCCATCATTTCTTCGACTTGAGCGCTGATGATCTTTCGCTCCGCAGAGGACACACGATATGGTTTTTGACGAATCGGTTCAGCGGATCCTGTGTTGATGCGATGGCGAGTACGGGATGCAGGAATCGATGTGGGGCCGTCGTGCTGTGCAAAGTCGAATATTGAAGAGTGTTTCGAAAGCAGGGCCATCAAAACACGACGTTCATGGTCACTGAGCGATGTAGCTACCATTCCGAGCATGTGTTCGTTTGCGGTGTGCGAGACACTGGTTTGTGCTGTATCCGGTAGTTCTGTAAGCACTGCCATAGGTATAAATGACTCTCCCTGAAACGTAGCAAGTTTTAGGCCTTGAGACAGCACTACTGCTTCAGTGGAGCAATTTAGCGTCCATAGCCCTGCGCATCCATCGGTAACTGAAACCATACAATACGGAACCAACACATTTTTCTTAAGACAGTTTCTATGGACCGGTTCCACTGCAACATCGAACGAAGTACTAACAGAAGACGAACAAACAACAGGAACGCGCATCGCGGATAAAGCGGGCACAACAGTGTCTTCAGAAACACAAAACACACTCTCTTGCTGGGATGATTCTTCTAAGAGCGCAGAGGACACACTTCCGCAAATACTGAGTTCTCCTGTTCGGCAGTCAACATTGGCCGCCACACAATTTCAAAAAGTCAATGCCGAGAATTACATCGTGTGTGGAACGCGGAAGCACGGTAAACTCAGTGTTAAAGGTTTGACCACCCAAGGAGACATCCACGTTACACACACCAACCGGGTATAATGAGTCCCCACTCACTCCACGAAGCTTGTGCTGTGGTCCCAATGAAACATAACCTTGCGTCCCAGCAGATTTTTGAACACCACACTCATGACAGAAACAGTTGCTCCCGTGTCGACTAAAGCCATGGTAGAAACGCCATCAATAAGTACATTAACCTTATTCTTCAGCATGAAGATAGGTGGAGGTATCCGAGTCGGCAGCAAAGATTTTCCAGCGACCTCACCTCCATCGGCCGCGCTGGCTAGTTTCCCGGCGGTGGTGACGCGAAGCGGCGTCGAGGAGATGATGACGTCACACGCCGTCTGGGAGATGGAGATCGAGACGCTCGGAAAGCTGGTGGTGGTGTCAGAGTACGTTCGGAGGCAGGAGAGCGGTAACGGTTTCGATACCTTCTTGTTCTCCAGAATAGCTGTCCAGAGGGAAGTGACGGCTTCTTTCTTCTCGGAAGTAGCCTTCAAAAGTGGTGTTTCCTGGCCTATTAGTGTCCATTGCACGACCACCGTGTTGCATAAACGATCCCGACTGTCCATTGCTGAATGCCCGACGTCGGTTACAATACCTAGCTATGTGGCCAGGCGTGCCACAGTTGTAACACACGGGCAGAGGGCGAACTTCCGGACGCTGATTGAAATATTCCACAGCGGCCACAGGCTGAGAGTAACTCATCCCCTCCCCTTGGATGTCGTAGGCAGTGCTGGGTCTTCGTGGGCGAACGTCGCGTGGATGCTGATCAAAACGCCGATCAATCGAGTCGTAATGGCGTTGTTCGGTCTGGCCATAATGCGGGTCGTGTCGGTAGCTGTTACAATCCGCAGCATTCACCGAATGCTGCCAAGTAGCCGGAGGAGATGCGCAGACGGCGTCTCGGAAAGCGACGGAGGCGCAACGCGGCACCGCATAACGCGTTTGTTCTTCGTGCCGCAGGAGCTCCTCACGGACAATCTGCCGAATGGTAGCTGAGAGGTCTGTCTGCGGAATCGCGTCAACGCTGGCCACAGTCGTGACATTGGCTAGCCGTCCAAACTTCGGCGTGATTCGGCGAGTTTTCAGCGCCTCGAATGTGCGGCAGTGCCGAATCACGTCTGATACGGTGTTCAGGTTGTCTTTTCCAATGAGGAAGTTATAGACGTCTTCCGCAATACCTTTTAAAAGGTGTCCCACTTTATCTTCCTCGGGCATTCGAGAGTCGATGGTCTTACACAGCTTGAGAACTTCTTCAATATATGTCGTGCAAGTCTCGCCGATCACCTGAGCTCTCTGAGCTAAAGCTGTTTCCGCTCGTTTCTTCTTAGTGTCCGAGTCGCTAAAGCACTTCTTCATTTCTTCAATAAGACTGCTCCATGTAGTAAGCGTGTCGGCGTGGTTTTCATACCAAACCAGGGCCGTGTCCGTCAAATAAAAAACGACATGCCTGAGCTGGCTGGCCGGGTTCCAGTTGTTGCATTGGCTTACCCTTTCGTAATGGGTCAGCCATTCATCGAAGTCTTCCCCTGGCTTTGCTGAGAACGGCCGTGGCTCTCGGTAATGCTGATACAGCGGTGGTCTTGCCGAGGCATTGCTGAGGGGGTCATTTTGCTCCAGAGACATGTCGGGGCGCGATGGCGAAAGTCCGGCAAGGCGACGGCTTCTACGAAGTTCTGGTGCTGACGGCTCCGTCGTAGGTCGTGGGAGGTACCCAGCACAGCTCCACCAAATGTTACACGCAAGAAGTACACGAAAAGGTTGAAAAATAGGCGAGCCTGGATGGTTCGCGTTTACTTCCACAAGGGGTCTCGAGACAGCACACACAACGTCGTCTTCCTTCTTCACCTTTTGTCTGAATGTTCATTCGCGCTGTATGCGCCGTGCATTGCAACCGCTCGTGACAATATATATATATATTATAGATGTGCACATGGCTGACGACAACGAAGACTACTGTGAGCACGCTTGTCGCTCCGAGTTTGAAGAAGGAGGATCTCTAGCTGGTCAACTGCTTTTGACCTCTCGCCCTACGACCTGATAAATGGCCCCTTTCAACGTTTTATGGTCTCCTTCGAGCGTGACAGAGTGCTGGAGCTGCAGGGCAAGCGCTTCAACTACGGGGCAATCGGCCTTCGAATTGGTGGCCTCCCACTTTATGCCGTGAGTGCCTCCGACATGCGCGAAGAAGCGGACGTTCCCAGGACAGCACCTTCTGGTCCGCTTACGTACAACAGAGTTCATACGCCCTTCGGGAGAAACGCAGGAGGAGATGTCAACGCCTGGCTCACCAAGTACAAGCGATGGAGCAAGTCCAATGGTTGGGATGCACCCGCTCAGCTAACCAACGTGGTGTTCTCCCTGACGACACCACATTGCTGTGGTACGAGAACCACGACAACATGCTCACGATGTTTGCCCTTTTCGTTGAAGAGCTTAGGGCGTGTTTCGGCGACTAGGTTGTTAAAAAGCAGTAGGCTGAGCAAACACTGTTTCAACGGACACAGCTACCGGGTGAGATAAGACCCACTTACATATAAGTGTTAATTCTGTGCGAGGTGTGCAAGATGACCGGCTGTGCAAGGAAAAGAACACAGCCGGTCATCTGCTCAACGAAATTGCTGAGGGCTTGTACAATATTCTAATGAAAAACGAAGTATCAGTTGTGTATCAGACGTCATTCGGCACTGCCGAACACTTTAAACGCTCAAGATGCATCGAATTGCACCCCTGTTTGGTCGGTTGACTAACTTTACAACTGTTGCAAGTGTGGACACGAATCCTGGCTTCGACTTCTTTTTTACCATTCCACAAATTGTTCATAAGGAACTCTCCCACGAAGAAAGGTCGTATTCGACAGCTGACCATCCAGGGTTGTGTCTGCCACGTGAGGCTATGGTTGTGCCTCCTTAGACCCTATGGCAACCGGTGATGAGCGCGGCAACTGTGGAGTACAGGCTAGCCCCAGAGTTAAGGATGACAACCCGATTTTTCGCTTCGTGTTACGACCGACGTCCTTCGCACATGTCTCCACAACACCCGACGTCTCGCTACGATGTGCCCGACCAGTATACCTGTTACAGAAATACAAATGACGACGCTCGATTTATCGACGAGCAACCGATGTTTCTACCTCTGCCGGTGTTCTATTCCTGCAGTGTTCCAGGTCACATATCGCGGTTTTGCAACCTTTGGGTAACTCATCTGTATCACCAGCCATCCGTTTTTTCACGACCAACGAAACAGCCTTACGGTGCCCTGCGGCTGCCCACATACGATTTAGTAAGGACTACTAGCTCAACAACTTCCGTATTCACTCCCCGGAATCTGACAGAAGTTTGCCGCCTCCACCACGACCTCTTGCTCATTGTTCACTTTCGGCCCTGTGTGGCGAAGCGCCCTCTTCGCCACCGGAAAACTAGTCAGCGCGGCCGATGCGGGTGGGGTTGCTGGAAACGTGCTACTGACAGAAATACATCCTGTGTCGTATAACTATCCTGTGTGTATGTTTAAAAAACATCATCAGTAGATGATGTGCCTAAAATGGCCTTGGTGAACACAGGTGCAACGATTTCCGTGATTAGTGCTTCCTTTAAAGATGTTTGAGGGCAAACAGTTGTTTTTAACTGGGATGAAACTTCGACGGTCTCTGACTGGAGTGACTGGAGAGCCGTTGCACCCTATTGGTCTGCGTAGCGCCGACGTATTTTTAGGAGGCCTTGTCATGACGACAGAGTTTGCGATTACTCTTCAGTCGACCCATGACGTGATTCTGGGCATGGACTTCCTGAGAGAATGAGGTGCCACAGTAAACTGTCGCACGAAGAAAGTCTTTGCGAGTGGCCAGATGCTGTCGGAGCTTGTGAAAACGCCTGCAGACGGCGAAAGTACGGTATGTGCCTGTGGCGATACGTTAATGCCTGCGTTATCTACTTTACGTGTTCCTGTTGTTTGTTGCGGCACGGATTATGGCAGCTTTGATGCGAGCATACACTCTAAAAAGTGCTAAAGCTGTCGCAGAAGTAAAAATGCCAAGTTGCTCTTCAGAGTGCTTTTCTACCTTCGCAAAGCATCAGACAGAGTGAAATTCATTTTCACTCTGTATGAAACTAGAGAGTGAAACAGCTTTTTACTCTTCCTCTTTTCAAGAGAATGAAATGTGCATATACTCTTCAGACATGAGAGAGTAAACCGTTGTTATACTCTTGCTCTTGAGAACATTTAGAGGCGTCCACACACCTCAAGCGATTAGCACTACCTAATAGCCACACAAATATGCAATAAATGCAATGCATTTGTTTTTTCTGAAGCTACTGATAAATAACAAAAAACAGCATTTTCAGCGTGCGCCAGTGAATGTTGGCGCTCTGGAAGGCAGTTGGAACTCTTCATGTCCATGTTTTTAGCCTTGGATGTGAGTAGTGAAATAATTGACTACTATATCACCTAATCGGTCACAGTAATAACTTAACGCAACGGCTATGAAATTTCACTATATTAATATTCATATTTTTTGCTACGACCATCTCACACGGGCGATGATGCCGTAAGCCTATCGTACGGTACGGCTACAGTGAAGTATGGTGGCATTAGTCCTAGAACGTGAAAAATAATGACCGGCAATATGTCTACACTTTTCGTTGACCGGAAATAGTGCACATTTGGGATTCGCGATGTTTCTTAGGTAGAAATGACTAACCAGCCAACGAGTGAAGGCTGATGACGTTCATATAAACGGTTGCGTAATCTTCTTTCTTCTACAGTAAAAAAAAACGTGCCTGATCGACGTTCTTATATCACAAAACACAAAACAAACATAGTAAACATGTTAGCTACAGTGCGGCTGATTTTAAGTACCGTGTAGACACCTAAACTAACGCACCTTAACAAGAAAATGCAGAAACATCACTAACACTACAGTGTAAAAAATGCTCATAAATAAAAAGCGTCACGACAATGAATAAAACAATGCTCTATAGTCTCAGGTTGGTTGCAGAATCTATTATTCACTGTCCAGAGTACGTATATTGGTTTTTCATTCAGCCACGTTTTCAGCCACGTGTGCAATTAAGAGATTGTGTCTCTGAGTTAGGGAATCAACGACGCGTCATGCCGTGCATTTCGCGAGTGCAATGAACATGTTCGCGAGTGTGTGTAAGACGTAATTAAGGCAATGAACTCCGCGTTACAAAATTCGGGGCGCGTTCTTTTGCTGTGTGCGTAGCTGTGCAATTAAGAGGTCGCATTGCAGTATTAGGGACGACGGGGAACACTATGTAGAGTCGCAGAAGGTGGTGCGCTGCCCCCCCTCCTTTATTTTCACAGCTGATCTTGCCGCATCGACCGTGCGACATGACAAAACAAAACCCTTCCCCTAGCTGTGTCAGCTCAAGACATATCGTTCGGACTCGTTTACATGTGACAAATAAACGTCGCAAGGCTGGCTAATCAGGGTACGTCTGATATGCTACAGCTATATACGCCTGGAAGGCTGCTTTATCGACGCAGTTGCAGCGAATTAAGTGCGACTCGCGCGTTCCTGTGAATGAGACGTTCCTGTGAATGAGCCGCCGTGGCTTGCAGGGCCCCACCCACAATAATTACAAGCGACTAAAATTTCAAATAAAGAATGCTTATGCGGCGTCCCATTTACAGGCACGCGTGAGTAGCGCTTAACTCGCTCGATCTGCGTCGATAAGGCAGCCTTCCAGGCATATATAGCTGTAACATATCCGACGTACCCCGATCAGCCAGTCTTGGGACGTTTAATCGTCTCATGTACATGAGTCGGAACAATATATATCTTTGCCAGACACAGCTAGGGGAATCGTAGCGTCCCCGTTGTGGCACGCGTTCAACGCAGCATAGCCAGCTGTGAAAAAAAGAAAGTGAGGGGGGCGGCGCATCGCCTGCTGCGACTCTTTTCAGTTTTCCCCGTCGTCCCTCAAACTGAGGCGCGACCTCTTAATTGCACAGCGGCGCACACAGCAATAGAACGCGCCCCGACTTCTATAACGCGCGGTTCATTGCGTAAATTACGTCGCACACACACTTGCGAACAAGTTCATCGCACTCGCGAAATGCACGGCGGACGACGCGTCGTTGATTCCCTAACTTTCAGACGCGATCTCTTTATTGGATAGCAGCGCACACAGCAAGAGAACATGACCCGACTTCTGGAACGCTCGTTTTACGTTCAATTTGTTAATTAGAACGGCCAACGTAGCTCACGCACCTACGAAATGCACCGTGGACGACACCAAACTCTCACGGAGAAGCCACAACTACAGGAGCAAATTTCTAACTATTCCAAAGTCATGCAACGAAACTATCCAACGCCAAATGAACATTGCCCATTTGTTTCCGACAGCCGACGTTGGGATCGACCCGTGTAGGTCCATAATGATTTGCTGAAACGGATGGCGAGGTGGTTCGATGGGCTGCAGAAATATTGCTGGCCTTGTCGGCGGAATCTTGCATCGCTGGCAGACCCGACATTTCCTCACGTAATGAACGACGTCGGCGGCAAGGCGTGGCCAGTAATATTTTTTTGTATTCTCGCGAGTGTACGGGGAAAACCCAGGTGGTCAGCCGCTGGTTCATCGTGCAGCACCTGCATAGTTTCTGGTCGCATAGCCGAGGGTATGACGATAAGGTAGCTGGCTCGGGCAAGAGAGAAGTTCTTCTTCACGAGTACGTTATTCTTCACGAAAAATGACGCCAGTCCTCGCCTGAAGACTTTTGGGACGACACTGGTTTGGCCCTCGAGGTATTCCACTAGGATTCTCAGTTCCGGGTCGCCTCGCGGTCGCTCGGTGAAGTCGCTCGGTGAAGAACCTCTGATTCGCAAGAAGTACTCATCATCCTGGTCGTCCCATGGTAGTAGACCGATTGGGGCATGTGACAGGCAGTCGGCGTTGGAGTGCTGCCTTCCAGGCTTTTACACGACAGCAATATTAAATTCTTGGAGTCTTACGCACCCCCATTTGAGGTGACCTGAATGGTCCCTGAAGTTAGCTAGCCAACATAGGGCATGGTAGCCGCTCACAACAAGGCCTGCCATAGAGATAAGGGCGAAGTTTTGACGCTGCCCAGGTGACGACAAGGCACTCTTTTTCTGTTGTGGAATAGTCGGTCTCAGCATTTGATAGCGACCAGCTAGCATAACTGATGAGCGTTTCCAGGCCATCGGTCTTTTGCACAAGGACGTCGCCGAGTCCTACGCTGCTGGCGTCGGTGTGTACTTCTAATTCAGCATATTTGTCGAAATGCGCAAGTAGAAGCGGTGTCTGCAGGTGTCGTTTGAGTTTCTGAAATGTTTCAAATTACACTGCTTTCTACTTAAAATCGACGTCAGTCTACGTGAGTTCCGTTAGTGGCTCGGCGATCTGTGAAAAATGTTTGACGAAGCGTCTGTATTGGCTCAGATGCCGAGAAATCGGCGCTTGGCCTTTTTCGCAGTGGTTGGCGGGAAGGTGGCGATGGCAGCTGTTTTCTGCGTGTCTGGGCACACTCCAGTTTTGCTGTTCACGTGACGTAAAACAGCAGCTTCTTGTACGTGACGTGGCATTTTTCGGGCTTCAAGGCAAGTGCAGAGCTCCTGTTTGCTTGAAGTATGGATTCTAGGCGCTGGAGGTGTTCCTCGAAGCTCGACAAAAAGACATCAACAATGTCGAAGTAAACGAGGCAAGTCTGCAACTTCAAGCCAGCCAGGACCGTATCCATGAGTCGTTAGAAAGACGCAGGTGCCAAGCAGAGACCAAAGGGCATCAACTTCAACTTGAAGAAGCCGCTCGGTGTTATGAAGCCAGTCTTTTGTCGGCGTCTCTCTCATCTCCGATTTTCCATTAGCCTGTCTTGAGGTTCATTGAAGAAAAGTACCTCGCATTGTGAAGGCGATCTAAGGAGTCGTCTATCCTTTGAATCGGGTACACATCTTTAGTGATGTTGTTCAGGTGGCGATAGTCGGCGTAGAAGCGAAGAGTTTTGTCCTTATTCTTCACTAAACACCGGCGACGACCATGGACTCTTTGAAGGCTGAACAATGTTGTCGAGTAGAATTTCGTCGACTTGTTTTTTATGGCCTCGCGTTCTCGTGTCGACACTCTGTACGGGCTCTGACGGAGTGTCCTGGTCTGGTCCTCTGTTACGATTCCATTGTTCGCGAGGGGAGCCTGTCGTATTCTTGATGATGACGAAAAATATTTCTTGTATTGCAAGAACAAGTTTTCGAGCTGTTCTTCTTTGTGCGTCGTAAGGCACAGATTGACGTCTAAAGCTGGTTGAAGTGCTTGATTCATCGTATTGCATTCGACAGAATCAATGACAGCGAAAATCTTGCTGGCTTCCAGTATTTCTTCAATGTAAGCAACCGCCGTACCTTTGCTCACGTGCTTGTACTCGTTCGTGAAGTTCATGAGCATCATTCTTGTGTTACCTCCCCGCAGCTCGACTATTCCTCTGGTGACGCAAAGTTGGCGGTGGATGAACAGGTGCTGGTCGCCTTCAAGACGCCTTGCATGTTTGTTGAATCTTGAGTGCCGACAGAAACGCTGACGCTGGAGCGAGGAGAAACTGGGACTTGGTCTTCCAGCACATTCAAAGCGTGCCTCCCTGACGGCGTGTGTGGTGGAAGTGCTTTTTCTAGTGGATTGCGTTATTGCCTCAGAGCTTAGGTCAACGACGGTGCAATGTTGACTCAAGAAGTCCATGCCTAGTATCACATTACTGGAGCAGTGCTCTAGAATTGGAAAGCTGGTGGGATAAGTGAAGTTATTGATGGAGATTCTTGCTGTGTAAACACCAGCCAGCAATATTACATGACCCCCAGTGGCCCTGATTTCAGGGCCTTGCAAGCAGTGTTCACTTTCTTCAACTTTGCCACGAAAGGCCCACTGACGACGGAATAGTCGGCCCCAGGGTCGATGAAAGCGGTGACTTTGTGGATGTCCAACATTACGTCGAGGTCACTGGTTTGTCGTCGTGTGTTGTGACTGGGTCTGGGTGTCGGATCACGGCCACGTCTGTTTGCTCCGCTGCTTCCACATTGTTTCGTGACGTCTTCTGTCGGCTGCGAAGGTTCGACGTCGAGGCCCTTTTTGTCTTGCGGTGGGTGCTTTCGATTATGTTGCGGTGGCGTCTTCGTCGGTGGCGGAGGGTCTTCGGTAGTTCGTCGTACAGCATACCCACATCAATCGGTTGCTGCCTTAGTTTTGCGAGTAAGGGCACGGAGATCGTCTCCGAGCAGGGCCGGTGTACAGCCCGTGGTGTGGTGGGGTGTATTGGCTTGATGATGGCGAACGATAAGGTCGTCGTAGTGTCGACTGCACGCCCGCGATGTAGTCGACGATGTAATGCGGTCGTTCACTCTATTGTGGACAAGGCACCTTGATGTTGAAACTCTCTAGACCCATCTGTCGGTATTGGGAATGGTGGTAGAAGCGCCCGTACTCTCCGCAGTGGTTGCAGAGTGGGTGGTCGTCAGGTCACGCCAAACATCTGGTTTCCTCGGCACCCGTTACTGTCCCGCAGGCGAATGGTAGAACGTCGGTGTTGGTGGTGGCGGCGGTGGCGCCTGACGACGGAAGGGCGACGGGGTGGCATCTCGGTGTGGGTGTGGAGCAGGGGCGTGGCGGTGGGCGGCAGTAACATAGCTCATGACTTGTTGCTGCTGCTCTGGATGCCGAGAAACGCCCAGCAATCGCTGGATCTCTTGGCGTACTACGTCTGCTATAAAGTCCACGTGAGACTGCCCTAAAGTAGGCAATTCGCGCAGCTCTTCTGCACGATTATTCGGTTTGTCTCACGCAGGTCGGTGGTTTCTAGCGCTTAGATGTCGGCATAGCTTGTAGACGAGAAATTGCGGTTGTACTGCCGTGTCCGCATCTCGAGCGATTCTCTACGGTAGATGCCTTCGAAATGAATTCGGTGATTGTATTTGGTGGGTTCCTGATGAGCCCGCAAAAAGCTCTTGATTGACTCCTCGCATAAGGAGGTGAAGTTTCTTGTGTTCAGGCATTTCGGGGTCGGCGTGATGAAAGAGCCGCATCAGTTCTTCAGCGAAAATAGTCACATTTGCATTTGGGATTTGCACCGTCGTCTCTAGTAATGTCGCGGCTCTTTTCTTGCGGGCGATGCTCCTCAACGTGTTGATGAATGTGCCGTGAAAGAGATCCCAGGTGTGAAGGGCGGACTCCCGATTCTCGAGCCACGTTCTCGCCGCACCTACCAGATGAAAGTAGACGCGACAGATCTTCTCTTCTGTGTCCCAGTGGTTGAGGGTGGCCACTTGGTCGTTTGCCTCTAGCCAGGTCTCCGGGTCTTGACGCGATGATTCGCAGAAGGTTGAGGGCTCTTTTGGCTGCTGCATCACTACCGCCTAAATGTTAGGTGCAGGAGATGTTGCGGCTGTGAATGTGCCTCTTGTCGTCGTCGCCGTGGCTTCTGTGTTGTCTTGGAGGGGTCCATATAGGAAGGCTAGTCCTTTCAGTCTACGACTGGCTCGACTGTCGCTGGTAGTGTCTTTTTTGCGATGTGGGCGGGGATCACACCTTTCGGGGGCGTCCAATACATAAATGCAGCAGCACCTCCACCAGATGTCATGGGGTGGTGACGTGGACGAAGGAAACAGACTGAAATTACAAGAATAAACTATTTATTAAGCTAAGCTTGTTGCTCGTAACTAAAGGTCAGATGAGAGCGATGCCACTGGCACTGATAGCGGCGAGCGAACGGAGCGTCGGCCGTCGATCATCTGACAAGTGGTGAAGCGTGTGGGCATATATACACTTGCCATGGAACATTATAGCGTTATCGCTAGCGGCGACGTAGGTGTAAAAATTATATGAAAGGTTCACGAAGTGTGTGTAATTTTAACAAAACGATCTGCTACAGCATCGAAGCATCGCGAACACCGTAGGTGCGGTTTGGGCAGAACACAGTGTAACGGGGCGATGGCAAAAGTTGAGGAAATGAACGTGGCAATATTACCGAAACCAGAAGCGTTTAGCTGATGCGAAAAGCTGGTGCTCAAGAGGATAGGTATACATAATTGACCTACCGAATATTCTTTCATGCAAAACCATGATGCATGCTGATGACACCGAATTATTTATTTGAGGTCAGTATTTCCTTGCACTGAATGAACAGGTGACAGCAGAGTCAGCACTTATTTCCAAATTGTTCGCCCGCAACAAGCTTGCAATAAATATAGCTAAAATGAGTACGTTAAATTTCATACCTAGAGAGAAAATCTAGATCATAACTATCTGCATTTGGATATTAGGAACTCCCTCATTGAGTGACTTTCCCCGTTTAAATACTTGAGGTTCAAGAGACGAAGACATGAATAAGAAAGTGAGGTTATTAACGAAGCAAAAATTTGGCTTTAGCATGCTCCATGTTCATCAAAGCGAAGTGTTACTGTCCACATAGCGTGCAACTCTCAACTCAGTTATTGTAGCGAGATATGAGACTTTACTTATCTAACGTACATCCAACCGATTGTACTGTTACAAAAACGCGCCCTACGAATCATGTCTTCTCCAGTCCGATGCTTGGATCCGTTTTCTGCTACTCAGATACTGCCACTCACGTCCCAGCAAAAGTATAGAACCACAGTAATTAATAAACTCGTCCCTTAACCCCAACATTCTACGACCTGTGAGTACGTTTTCTGCACCTAACTGTAACACAAGGCATATGGGCAATGACAACTTCAAAATTGTGGGAATGAATAGGGCGATAGGTTAATCTAGTTTTCTGGTGATACCATCTGAAACAATAACGCACTTGAATTGAAACATGCGCGCAAATTTATTTTGAAATGAAAAATTTATTTTGTTGATCATTTTTATTCTTAACCACCCTGAAGATCGCGTTCATATGTTTTCTTTTATGTCTCACTGGTATGTATTTTTTTCTTGTTTATTCTTCGCTGTAATGTACGTTCCACTCTTTTTGACCCTTCAACACTACCTTATTAAAAAAAATTCGTGAATTCTTTCCGGGTGCCTCACATTTTGTACTTTCTACAATGTATTTTATTATATGAATCTTCCTTACTGCTTGTGTACTTCAAATTTTGCAGAATTTTTTGTGTTTATTGTGATGTTTATTTTGATGTATATATATATATATATATATATATATATATATATATATATATATATATATATATATATATATACTTTTTAAAGCTACTCACTCATTGCACTTCTGTGAAGATTCATATTCATATTGTAACGCGAACGGAACGAGCGAGGAAGAACAAGAGATCGGACGCTCTCGAGCGATGGTGATTCGGCAGTGACGGTGTAGCGCTGCCATTTTTTAGTGTAAATAAACCCACCACATCTGTAACAGCTTTGGTGGAGGTGCTGGGTAACTTGCTGTCACACCGGTCCCGTTAATTAGGGAGGCGATCGCCGGGCTAATTCCAAGGGCCGAAGTATCGGCTTCCCGAACCGCACCACGAAAGCGTGGACAATTTAGAGGTGGTCCTTTTTGCCGCGCCAGCAGACGCTGGCTGTGGCCCAAAGAACAAGTCAGAGCCGAGAGTTGATAAACAAACAAATTATATTCTCAATAATGGCAGATCGAAAACAATGCACAAAAATGCACACTCCACAATAGTTGCAGACACTATGTCACCAATCAAACCAATCAATCAACGTACTACACAATACAACCAGCCACACTTGAAACAACGGACACGGACAACAATACGCACTACAATGCAGTCGCATGCATTGAACAACCAAGACACTTAAAGACTAGAGAGATAGAAAACCTATTCAGTCCAAAGTTCTTGGAACGAAAGTCTGAATGATACTCTTCCGAGAATCACTCACTCAAAGTCCAGCGTTGTTGTCGTTCCGCAGCCCTCGAAGTTTCTCTTCCAGGAAACCTCCCGTCTTCAATTGGCCACTCTTCAAACTTCAACTTCTTCGCCGGAACCACGTCGGCTTCACACACGCAGCTGTTGCCACGCGTCCTCGCTCAATAGCGGTAAACACACGCTCTTGCCTGTAGATCGAGCCTTCACCCCTCAGGTGTAAATCCTCTTCATCTCCGGCTTCGTCCCTATGGACCAAAACCTTCGCCGACTACACGGCGGAATCCCTACGCGCTCTGGCGCTCACTTCCGTCTCCTCCTGCTTTCTCGTCTCGGCCGCTCGATTAAATACCTTCCGCGCCACCTTCCAGAACGTTCTCCTCATTTCGTCGGCGCGATGCGCAGCGAAGGCTGAGGAGAGGCACGAGACGGTTCGACTGCCCTCCCCGGAGGAGGATTCAACTCGGTCTGACCCCGCCCCCTTCGTTCTAGAAAAATCGCGGGCTTGCTGGGCCGCCGATGTGGGGTGAGGAGGTTCGTCTGCGAAGCCATGCTTCTGCGGGGAGAGCGCGCGCCCGGGAGCCTTGGATGTTTGTTTCTTTTTTTTTCTTTTGACCTCGCGGCATTTCTCCCGCCCGTTGTCGCAAGAATTTGGCGGCGCGCTCATTTTTAGCGCTCGTTCTGTGACACTTTTGCAGAAGTTCTTCGAAGAAGCAGACGCTTAGCTGGCCTACCCCCGGACAACATCAGCATGAACGACGACACAACAATGCCATTGACGTACTACGCTGCTGCATCCACCAGTGCCACCGGCACGGCACAAGGTGGCCGTCGACCTCGGCAACGAGACTACTGGGCACCTGAGCCACGAATTTTCTCTGGTAAAACGGACGAAGACGTGGACGCTTGGCTAAAACACTTTGACAGAGTGAGCCGCTACTACGAATGGGGCGCACCGGCGAAGCTCGTGAACGTAGTATTCTTCCTTGCCGGGACAGCCTAGCTTTGGTTTGAGAACCATGAACATGTCCTCCCCACTTGCGATATATTTGTCAAGGAACTGAAGGCCTGCTTTGTGGACACGAGTTTCATGAAAAAGAAAGCTGAGCAAACGCTGTCACGTAGGACTCAGTTGCCCGGCGAGACGTGCACAACTTACATTGAAGAAGTATTGAAGCTTTGTGGAATTGTCAACGCAAATATGTCTGACGAAGACAAAGTCGGTCATTTGTTAAAAGGCATCGCCGAGGACGTGTACAATTTTTCGATAACAAAAGAAAACTTGAACACTCCTTCGATTTTCAGGCAGCAGTGTCGCGCATTCCAGACATTGAAGATCCGGAGAATTCTACCCAAGTTCGGGCGCTTGGACAATGTTCCCCCTGTCGCAAGTATGGACGTCGCCTCCTGGGATGACATTCCCTTCCTCGTACGTCGGGTAGTTCGAGAAGAGCTCGTATGACTTCAAGCATGTGACGTTCACCACCAATGCTCGTTTGCCGCGTGCCCTGAACCACCTCCCTACAGGATGCGAGAGCACCACGTCGAAAACCGACCACGCACAGAAACTCCAGATTATACCCGCGGCTTCCGTTTTCCCCAACGGGTCGCGGCCACCACCGGATGTCATCATCTCGGCGTGCCGCTGCGGACCTCCGACCGTCGTCAACCAGGCCTCTACCAGAAGATTACTATGCGTCATCACAAAATGTTCCTGCGGAGCACGACAAGTCTCCGCGTACTTCTGCCACCTCTGCTCCTGCAAAGTAAGCCGACAAGTCCCCGTTTGCTACACATGTGTCTCCCAGGGCATATTTTGCGCTTCTGTCCCAGACGGCCGCCTGCACCACCACGTTTTTCAACGTATCCGGCTCGTATGTACGAAACGCCTGTGCCGCCACGTATTTCGACGCACCCGCCTCGTATGCACAAAACCTGGACCTTTTACCCGGCCTACCACCGTTCCCGACAGCAATGGCCTAACGAATTTCGCAGCGAGTCCCCCGTCTCCGAGCGAAGCCTGACGCCACCTCTGACACGGTCCCGCCGGTCGCCGTCTCCGCGTCATCGGTCACCTTCCCCGCATCAGCTGGGAAACTAACTGGTGCGACCGATGGAGGTGCGGTCGCGGGACGGTCAGTTTCGACAATTACTCCTTCTGCTGTGATGTTGATGAACAAAGTGCGTGTGTGTATAGACGGTGTAGAGAATCTTGCTCTTTAGACACTGGTACTGCTGTTTCGGTTATGAGCCTTCGTTTCAAACATCGTTTCTTGGGTCACAAAGTTATGTTAGCGTGGTATTGTAAAAGACACTTTTCGTGAAGTTGGAGGCGAAGCGTTATGCCCTGTTGGTATTTGTTCAGTTTTACTCACGATTGGTGGACAAAATTTCCGAGTTGAATTCATCACCGTACTGGCTCGCGCAACTCATGACATCATTTTAGGGATACACCTCCTTCATGAATGCGGTGCTACGCTTGACTGTGGAACTGTAGAGATTCTTGTACAAAGTACGTTGCCCGCTACAATAGTTGACGATATTCCGACTCTGCCCCATCGATGCTCTTTCGTTATCTGAAGATGTGACGATCCCTGGTCAGACAGCAGTGTTTGTACCCGTATGCTCTTTCAGTCCGCGTTACAAATTCCTGAAATTATGGCGGTTGCTTCAGCCACATCATCTGATGTGTCATGGTTTCTTCTACACTTGATCATACTTCGTCACAGGGTCCCTCGTGTGGTGATAAGTGATCGCTGCCGACAGTTTACTGCTGACGTTGTCGAAGAGTTGCTACGGCTTTGTGAATGTCAGCATCGCCATTCCACGCCATACCACCCTCAGACCAACTGCCTCACTGAGCGCACCAACCGTACCATCATCGACATGCTTCAATGTACGTCGCAGTGGATCACAAGAACTGGGATGCCGTATTACCTTTTGTTACATACGCCTTTATTACCGCGAAACACGAAGTCACGGGTTATACGCATTTCTTTCTTCTCTATGCTCGTCATTCCCAAAGTTTCCTTGACACCATACTTCCATTTTCGACGAACAAAAACGCCAGTGTCGCGCAGAGTTTGTGTCGCGCTGAAGAAGCTCGTTGAGTAGCTCGGCTCCGAACTCTTTCCGTCCACGCTCGCGCGAAAGACCGTATGACGCAAAACAACCGCCCGTGACTTTCGCTACAGGTGATTAGGTCTGGCTGTGGATGCCTGTTCGAAAGAAGGGACTTTACCAGAAGTTTCTTTCTTAGTACTCTGGACCATTCGCCATTACTCAGTGCTTAAGTGACATACTTACGCTGTTGCGAAAGTGACAGCTCAGAACCGGCGTTCGCGTAAGACGCAACTTGTGCACATTGCCCGATTGAAGCCGTACAACAACCGATCGCTTCTACTCTCTCGGTGAGCTTCGTCTGGCCCGGAGAGAAATGTAACGCGGACTGAAAGAGCGAGGAAGAAGAAGTCGGACGCTCTCGAGCGATAGTGATTCGGCAAACACGGTGGAGCGCTGCCATTTTTCAGTGTAAAAGGCATGACTTGTTCATCTGTGTTCCTGACCTGTATTAGAATATTCATGCAATAGATTTCACCAGTAACTAGCCACACATGCAGCGGTCCGAATACTTTTGAAGCCACTTTTGTATTAGGTTAATTTATTAAACACTGATTGATTGACGGCCGACTTAGAGACTGCAGCAAATATCAACATCAACGAACGGCGCTAATCTACAATGAACGTTTCATTGACGAGACAGCTGTATTATATAGAAGTGCACATGTAGTGGTTATAAAATAGAATAGCCAGCACTGCGACCGCAGTTGATGTTTCATGATCATTCATGTCTACTTAAATGAGGTTCCCTCGACCTGGCGCGGCTCTGTATTAAAACACTTGACTGACAAGCAAAATGCTCGGGTTCGATTCACGCTGGCATCCTGATATTTATTTTTTGCATTGGTTGTGCTATTGCCTGCCAATGTCGTTATTTTTAAATGGCGTGCCTAAATTGCTCATGTGTGTTGTGACCTGGGGCACACACACCCATATCTATGCTACATACTCGCCCGCGGGTATGTGCCAATGTCACAATATTCATGTACTTTGCTATCTTCATGCCACGACCAGAGAGTTTGTCCAAAGCATCTTACACTTTCAAACCTGAGCTCCTTAGTGGTGGTCTGTGGTTAAGGCACTGCACTGCTGACACGCAGGTTGAGGGATCGAGTCCCTGTGGCGGCGGCTGGATTTTTAGTGGACGCGAAAATGTTAAAGACCCTTGTGCTCAGATATGAGTGCATGTGAAAAAACTCAAAGTGCTCAAAACTTTCGAAGGCCCTTCAGTTTGGTCTCTCTCATGATCATATGGTTCTTTTAGGACGCTAAACTTCACATATCAATCAGATTTTCGTACTGATTTTGGTTTACGCCAAGTAAGATTCACGAGAGGACCCATACATAGGTGGCTAGATAGGTAGATACGTAATAGATGCTAGAAGAACACCCGGATGTAGCTGGTCTAGAAATCTAAATAATCAGAAAGATATATATTATATAGATACATATATATATGCTCCAAGTATGTGCAGTATGCAAACAAAAAATATTTGCATTTGAAAAATTTCTAACTCTTGTCTGAAGAGGCTAAAATGAGCAGTTTCACATCAATAAATAATAAAATATTGTAAAGTTTAGACGTTTGCGTTCGCGAAGATACACTCTAGTGTGAACTCTGCAACCAAACAATATTTCGTGAAAAAACATACTTCAGAACGCCATTAATGTTAGAGTAAACATGAATGAGCAAAGGTGAATCATGCGGCGTATGTAGAGCAGCCAATAAACAAAAACTATCGTACATAATATCCTTTCCTAATCTTAATGTTGTTTTTGTCTCTTATTTTTTGTATAAGTTATTTGAGCAGAATAGTTCAGTTTACCCTTATACAGAACACCTTCTCGCTATAATTGTTATATTGCAAAATAAGAGCCAATAATAATATTGTTACTTACGTGTTGGTGCCAGTGTCAACTAAAAAACCCTTCTACATATAGAAGAGTTGAGGTATCTCGGGTACAGAACTGATTGTGTCGCAATGGCCTACAGCGTCTGCAACTGCAACTTCAACTCTACATGTATCATTTGGTAGAAGTGCTGGGTTCGTCTCTACGGAAGTCGGAGCTGGATCTCCGCAGTGGACGTCACATCAGTCCCGCTGCTATGGCTAACGACAGTGTACCGGTCGCTCAGGCAACAATGCAATACGTCACGCATCCGCCACGTGACCCGCGAATCTTCAGCGGCACTAGCAAGATCGACTTCGATGAGTGGCTATTGATGTACCAGCGCTTCACCAACGGGAACAGGCGGCACCCAACATTATGCTGGCGAACGTGATACTCTCGCTGGGAAACACCACAAAGGCGTTTTTTAAGACGAACGGAGCCGAACTCACGAGTGGAACATCTGTAAAGAGAGGCTACGAGGTCTTTTTGGGAAAACCAAACAGACGCCAAGCATAAGCCGAGAAGGAGCTCGCGTATTGTGCACCAACGTCCACCGAATTGCACATTTCATCCATTCTAGATGTCCTAAGCACTTTTCGGAGAAGCCAATGACAACATTTCGGAAGGCACATAAAGTCGGACACAATATGAAAGGCATCGCTGACGATGCATTAAACTCGTTGTAATATAGAGCAGTACAACATATGACTCCGTTATCAAGAGTGCCGGCATCATTGAGCAAGCAAAGGCAAGCGAATCGTGAAACGCTTCGACCAGCTTCCTGATACGGCTCCAAACCCCGTCCTGTATTGAACCAGAACCGTTGAACAAGACCAGCATCAACAAGTTTTAAGTAAGCCAAACGTCACGAACTTGAGGCTATGGCTCCAAGCTTCAGTGTCTCCACACGCGTGAAAACTTGAGAATCTCGTTCATATCAAGTTTTTGTTTCCAAGAATTGCGAGTATAGACATACCATTGCCCTGGTAGCCGCTGTCCTACCTCGACCGTCCCGATCATCACCTCTATTATGCCCCGACAGTATTCCTGAAACCGCTATAGAAACCCATCTGACTGGCGAACACCTTGTGAAACCGATCTATGTCGTGGACTCCCGGATCTGCCAAATCTTCCGCCACTGCCATAGCCGCTGAAATTTTTGGCCTCGACCATAAACTGACCATCATTACGAACGTCAGCTCGTCCTCAGCGCACCATGGGCAATTCCCCCCATTATTTCTTCGTATGAAGCCGTCAACCGACCTCTCCGCTCGACATCTCCTTTTGGACGTCACTGCGAACTAGTCATTGTCATCGAGTGAGCACTTATTCTCTCGACTGGCGATTGTCGCCGACGCGTCGCCTCCATACAGAGGCAAGCCAACGCCAATATTACACCCTAATTCATTCACACCTTCACTACTGCATAATGATTTGGTGGTCTACATCTAAAACATAATCTTTTTAGGCTAATAAACTGCAGAAGAAAGCAATACAATATGTAGGAAACCTATCATACAACGATCACACAGATTCATACTTTTTAGAACACTGTGTTCTAAAGGTGAATGAACTATATCAGTTTCATATACTCTGTTATGTTTTTAACAAATTAAGCTTAATCCTTCTAGATATATTGAACTGCAATATAGTAGCTGTGTGCCTTATGAATTATGATACGGCCATTATAAAATTCCGCTTGTCCGAACCACCTACGGAACGCAAGCACTTACAGATTTAATTCCCAGTCTTCTCAACAAACCTACTCAGGTTATGGAAATCGCACAGATATCTTGTCTCTGAAATCTTTAAAAAATATATCAAACTTACCTTCTATCCTGTCCTCAAGATTGATAAGTTCTGTATACAGCAGTCATATGTTTCTCTGGTTCCGTTATTTGTAGTGTTAAGAATCTTTTTTGATTACTGTACAATTATGTACTCCATTTACTCTGTACAAAAAACAATTTTACGCATGCACTATTAGTATGTTATGTTGTATTTCTTTTATATTGTATGCTCTGAGTGGTGCTTTCGGGTACTTGGGAGCCGTCAGGGCAGAGGACATCTGCCTTTTGCCTTTGTATCCGAGACATACATTTGTCTGAAATAAAGAAAACAACAAAAACAATGACAACAAGAGCGGAAGACTCGCTACGATGGCGTCCACCACGTCGTTGACTTCAATACTTTGGACGAAGTGCTGTTGTGGACCCCAACGTGGGTTCCCGGCTTGTGTGATAAGTTTTACTCACGTTTCATTCAGCCTCACGCCATAGTCGAGCAGACGTCTCCTGTTAACTCCTGAGTAAACCCCAGTTGTCATGCCTTCTGACGGCCGTTTTCGGCGGTACGGAGGTTGCTCGCGTGTCACGCTTAAAACCATTCGAGCGACGTGCACCGCCGTCATAGCTAGCGGTGTGCGTTGGCTGCTTCCACGCGAGGACGAAATTAGTATAAGCAAAATATTCACAGCGTTTGGCCTTCATCTTCTTCATCTGTATATAATCATCATCACGAAAAGCGTCTTCTTCGTTCAAAGCGTTGATCTGGCGATTCGGCATAATACACGCCAATACAATTACAACACTGCTACTGTCTTACAGTATCTAAGACGCTTTATTGAAAACTTCGCAGAAATTGCTAGTCATCCCACAGGTATTGCAAAAGGACAGTCCTTTCAGTTGGGGATCTGAGGAAGCTCAGTCATTTTACACGCTGACGAATCGCCTTTCGAATCTGCCTAGTCTGGATCATCTTGACTCATCTGCTCCCGGGGAAGTCCGTACGGATGCGATAGGCCATTAGCGCTATTTTGTCCCTGCGACAGAGAGAGCTCAATCGTGTACTCGTTCATTCTAGCCGCCATCTTTCAGTCTCTTGGCGGAACTACACAATCACAGAACGTGAATGCCTAAGTTTTCTCGGGACTATAGCCAAGTTTCGCCCGTATTTGTTTGCACGGCATTTAACTATGGTAGCAGACCATCATGCCTTGTGTTGGCTCTTATAACTCAAAGATCCAACGGGACGCCTTGGTTGCTGGGCTTTACGCCTCCAAAAATGGACATTTTCAGTGTCCTACAAGTCTGAACGGCTACACAAAGACGCCGACTGCCTCTCCCGTTATCTCGTTGACCCACCTGGCACCAATGAAACGAAATCAGATACCTGTGTTTTTCTGCTCAGCGATTTCATACACGTCACCAACAAGCTACACCGCGACCCATATTTGCCATTCGTTAAACAAGGCCTCACCCAACACCACGGAACAGCTCACTCTGTATGTTTGATCTGCATGACAATATCTCGTATCGACGCAATATGACAACACAACGTGCTAAATAGCTCCTCCTTGTTCCTCAGCATTTGCGACCAACTATCCTTTGCGATTCCACGATGCCCCCCACTGGTCATTTTGGTGTTTACCAAAATTAGGATCGTGTGCGCAGATGTTTCTTCCGGCCAGGCCTACACTACTTGATTTGGTGCTACGTCCCTTCCTGCGAACTCTGTCAACGCCGGAAAAGGCTTTCTCTCTCTTCTGCTGCGTACCTTCAGCCTATAGCTATCCTAAGCAAATAATTCTTTCGTTTTGGTCTAGACCTCCTTGTTTTTTTTGTTCCCGACGTTGTCTGCGCGTAAGAATTGTGTGGCCTAGCGACTGATTATAGAACACGTTGTGCCATTACACGAGCCCTTCCTACCAGCTGTACAACCCAATGTCTCTGACTTTCTTCTCCATCAAGTAGTCTTACACCATGTGCCCTGTGTCTGCTGCTGACTTATCGAGGTCGATGTTTGCTTTTGAAAGTCGTCCATGACGTTCTTCGCTCTCGTGCAACGTCTCACGAGTTAAGCACGGCTTACCATCCGCACACAATCGGGCTTACTGAGCGCTTCAAGCGTAGGCTCATGGACATGTTATTCATGTACGTGTCTGAGAACCAACTGGGCTAAGACTGCACGTTACCGTTCGTGAAATTCGCCTGTAATTTGTCCCGTCACGACATTACTTTTTATTCTATATTTTATCTGTTGTATTGCCGCGACGCGCTCTTGCCTCTCGACTCACTACTTCCTTCTGAGGCAAGCTCAACCACATTTTACACACACGGCTCCATCGTTCGCGCGGCGAAAGCACGTTGCGTTGGCCGTGATCGACTTTTGGCATCTCAGGCCAATCAAAAGCGCTATTACGACAGCCACCACCACGACATGGGTTTTAGCCCTGGCTTCCTGGTGTTGCTCTGCCTGCTTTCGCGTCGCGTTGGCTTGAGTGCAAAACTCTGGCCGCACTACGTCGGACTTTACTGAATTCTTCACCGAGTTACCAAAGTCACGTACAAGATCACGTACCGAGACGGTGCTTTTGCCGCCGGGAGCTAATGCTAGGTACGTGTTGGTGCCAGTGTCAAGTAGAGGACGCTTCTAGATCTAGAAGAGGTTGAAGTGTCCCGGGCTCGAAACCGATTGTGTCGCACTTGACTATGGCGTCGGCAGCGGCAACTTTCAACTCTGCACGTATAAATATTACCTTAACGGTTTTTATTACCTGAAAACTTGTTACAAGAAGAGCTAATTCTACTAGAAATACTAGAAAGCCTAGAAAGTAATTGTGCCTGTGGGAAATCCGACCATTGAACAGAAGCGAGCTTCTCACTTTTGTTGCATTAAAACTACCATGTGCAGATCCTTAGTAAACAAGCACAATTTGTCTTCTTTCAGCCTGTCCAGAAGATCAAGAACCAAGCTTCTGCCAAAGTAATGCTAATGTACCGCAAGCCTATTGTGATGCTGTTGATCTCGAAAAAAAGTGGCTGTGCAAGAAGGATAAGTTACGGAAGGTGTGTGTGTAAAGGCAATCTCCACAGAAGGAAAGATGACAAATGCGTACCCAAGAATCAATGTGGTAAGAAAGCATCAATTCTTCATAAATAGTCTGGTACTACATCGAAGGTTGATACAGTATAGGAGGTATTTATACCTTTTAAATGTACATGCTTCAGGCAAACCCCATTACATCGAACCCGGGTAAACCAAATCTGGTGCTGCAAAGAGAGCTATTACGTAGTGTAGGAATTTAAATGTCTACCTTTAAAATTTAAGTATGTACTGCAGTCAAACCCAACCACATTGAACTCGAGTGCATCAAATTTCTGCTATTTCCGACTGTTTTCGAAAAAAATCAATTAACGTTATTGAACAGGAAAATGTACGGCTGTGTTGAGCCAGACAGCCCAAACACTTTATAAAGTGTACGCCAGACATTTTTGACGGCGTGAAAAATATGAGTGTTTATCAAAAACTATTTTCTTTTCCTTCAGAAGAGAGCTTTTCAGTGTGAATTTAGGAAAGTGCGTTGTATCAAAAGGAGGGCGCAGCACATAGCAAGTAGCAACTACTGCTAGAACTCACTCGCTTCGCCTGCGGACCGGTAGTGCCAGACCTGCTGCATGCATGTACTTCTCCGCTAGCTTTTTACCACCGGCGTGACACAGATGTAGTGCTGAAGAAACGTTCGAGCACATCATGTGTTCCTGCCCTTGTCTGGCTGGTGCACTGCTACCGGTTTCTGTATGTCACGGTGGCACATGTGGAGGACTGCTTTTCCGTATGGTTCCAAATACAAACCCTGCGAACCTTCTCAAATTTGCAGCTTCTGAGGACCTCAATGCTATAAGAAAACGCCTTTGCTGTTGTCACGCTTGGACTAACAAGAGGCTCTGTTCCCATTTACTATTCCTTGGTCGCTATTTTCTCTGTTTATTTAGAGCATCCTCATTTGCCCCTAATTCATTGTTCAAGACATAGGCAATGCCCCGAGCTGAGGGGGAAAATGGCGTCTTTTTATTACTTTTTTCTCGTGTAATCGCTCTTTCTCCCTGGTATTCTGCTATGAGTTATCGTCAGCGCACCCAACCGCCTGTTG